>JAIUZE010069099.1:0-40997 GCA_022085475.1 Heliosperma pusillum
ATTTCGTGGCTGGGAGAACTCGGAGTTACTCCCCACTGACTGTGGCTTCCGTGTTTATATTTAATGCGGTCGAACAGGTGGTGATGCATATTTGGGGTACATTGACGAGCTAGCGAGCGAAGTATTTACCTTGGACCTATGTTCGGTTCTTTAGGATTGTATATTATTATACACTCTTTTATTTCCGTATTTATACGGGAGATATGTCTCCCGTTTTGGATATTTCTTTTGTATAATATTATTTACTTTTTGTTATGAACCTTTTTGTTTAAGACACCTTTGTTATGTATTCTCATCTTTTATTTAGTTAAATTATTTTTTTCTTTCCGCAAATTTGAGGGTGTCACAGTTTCAGCTAGTATTATTTAATCGTATTAAATAATCATATCATCATTACATTGACTAACCTTTTAGTCATATACATCGACTAACCTTTTAGTCATATAAGGCATCAATATAATTATATTATTCATATAATCATATCTCTCAAACACATCTTTTAGGTGTAACTTTTAGGGACCTGTTGATCACCGCCATTAAAATGACAATAACGTCAAACTTCTAGCAAGCCAACCGTTATCGATAAACGTTAATCAACTGATAAGAATACTAAGTATACACTGTGAACCTATAAGTGATTTATACACGTTATCACACTAACTGTGGAGGACACTAGCTCCAACAATCTCCCACTTGTCCTTACAAGTGTATGTCCGATAACCGATTCTCATATCCAAAATTTCTCCCACTCAATGTAAAACAATTTGCAAAGTCCGTATTGACAAAGGTCGTATTTTACAAGTGATCTATATCAAGAGTGGTTTTCCCGACTAGAGAGTAACTTAACTGATAAACGAATCATTATTCGAGCATGGCCATGCATTTCAGTTACAACTCCTCCAGTGGCCCTGAGAAATAACAAAACCTGATAAAGGTTGGATATTTTTTCAACTCGAATCCTGCAGATACAAGCACAGTATGAAATGACCCAGTAAAAATCTTTTTAGCCTCTTGTTACGGTCGACCATGAGAAAGAAAATAAAGTCACCCAAAAACTGCCTTAATCTCAAGAGACAGTCGATAGTCAAAAGAATCGACTCTAGGAACACTATGGACGTCTAATCCACGACCTGGCCCTGAATTTTTTTACACATTTAGGACTCCATAACGTTGTCACCATGTTCTACGAGGTATCTTTATAACTCGCATCTGTGATCGATCAGTCAACCGTTTGACTTATGGCTCGTTGAACCCACCATCAATAAACTTCACAATATAATTGTCAGAGTTATCAGCTCATGTGGCAATTACGGACCAAAACAAATATAATGTAATTCAGTTCACTTTGTGGCATTCAATGTTGTCGTACAATCCACATGAAAAACAAAATATGAAACAATACGATGATGTTATAAATAGTGTATGAAAAAGATACCTTTATCTAATCCATATAAACAACTACTACAACTCAGGAACACGTTTAATTCCCATGGAAATAATGTGCCCTTCATGCTTATCATATTTTAATGGTTTAGTGAGAGGGTCCGCGATGTTGTCATCCGAAGCAATCTTGTCTATCACTATCTCCTGTTGCTCCACGTAATCTCGGATCATGTGAGCCTTCCGAAGTACATGTCTAGACTTGTTGCTAGACTTAGGCTCCTTAGCTTGGAAGATGGCACCTCTATTATCACAATAGATGGTGATTGGGTCATTCGAACTAGGAACTACGGTTAGTCCTTGTAAGAATTGACGCATCCATATAGCTTCCTTTGTAGCTTCCAAAGCGGCATAGTACTCGGACTCAGTCATAGAATCTGCTATAACACTCTGTTTGGAGCTTTTCCAACTGACCGCAGCGCCATTAAGAGTAAAGACGAATCTAGACTGAGATTTCGATTCATCTCGATCCGTTTGGAAGCTAGCATCCGCGTAACCGATTGCGCATAGCTTAGTATCTCCTCCATAAGTACTTAAGGATGTTTTTAATAGCCATCCAATGTGTTTCACCTGGATTGCCTTGGTACCGACTCGTCATACTCAATGCATATGCCACGTCTGGACGTGTGCATATCATGGCATACATGATCGATCCTATGGCTGATGCATAACGAACACGACTCATGCGCTCGACCTCTTTCGATATCTTGGGTGCCTGAGTTTTACTCAAATACATTCCAGAAATCATTGGAAGGAACCCCTTCTTGGAGTTGGTCATGCTGAACCTTTCAAGAATCTTATTTATATAAGACTCCTGACTAAGTGATAACATTCGTCGTGATCTATCTCTATAGATACGGATCCCCAATATGCGTTGTGCCTCACCCAGATCTTTCATCTGGAAATGGTTCTTTAACCATACTTTTACCAAAGATAAGAGAGGAATGTCATTCCCAATCAAGAGTATGTCATCAACATACAATATCAAGAAGACAATCTTACTCCCACTCGACTTGACATATAAGCATGGTTCCTGGACCGATCGAGTGAAACCATTCTCTTTTATCACCTGGTCGAAACGATGATTCCAACTCCGAGATGCTTGCTTAAGTCTATAAATAGAACGGTTAAGCCTGCAAATTTTCTTAGGATTTTTAGGATCAATGAAACCTTCGGGTTATACCATGTACAATTCCTCCTCCAAATAACCGTTTAAGAAGGCGTTTTTCACATCCATCTGCCAAATATCATAGTCATGAAAAGCGGCAATCGCTAAGATTATCCGAATGGAACGCGGCATAACTACAGGTGCAAAAATTTCATCATAATGCAATCCGTGCACTTGAGTGAAACTTTTTGCCACTAGTCGTGCCTTATTGGTGTCTGGTTGTCCTTCTACAGAATGGTTTATCTTATAAAGCCATTTGCATTGAAGAGGTCGTACCTTATCAGGCAAATCAACCAGATCCCATACGTCATTCTCATACATGGAGTCCATCTCGGATTGCATGACTTCAAGCCATAGCTTAGAGTCGGAACAGGTCATGACACCTTTATAGGTAGCGGGTTCGTTATTCTCTAGGAGAAAAATGTTATCTCTATCATTCTCCTCGACCATACCAATGTATCTGTCTGGAGGAATGGAGACTCTACCCGACCTCCTAGGTTTCTGAGGAATATTAACCGTAGCAGAATTGAAGGAACATCTTCCTCCATCGGTTGCTCGGTTGTTGGTTCTTGAATCTCCGACAGATCGAAGGTTCTATTACTTGACTTGTTCTCGAGAAACTCTTTCTCTAAGAACTTCGCACTAGCCGCAACAAAAACTCGATGTTCGGTAGGCGAATAGAAGTAATGACCAAACATTCCTTTTGGATAACCAATAAAGTATGTCCTGACCGATCGCGGGCCAAGTTTATCCTCGTGTCTCTATTTGACATAAGCCTCGCACCCCCAAACCCGAATAAAGGACAAGTTAGGGACCGTTCCCTTCCATATCTCATATGGAGTCTTGTCTACAGCTTTAGACGGACTTCGATTAAGTATAAGAGCAGCTGACAAAAGAGCAAAACCCCATAGTGAATCAGGTACTACCGCGTGACTCGTCATGGATCGAACCATATAAAGTAATGTTCGATTTCTCCGTTCGGACACACCATTTAATTGAGGTGTTCCAGGTGGAGTTAACTGTAATACTATGCCACAGTCTTTAAGGTGTTGATCAAACTCATTTGAAAGATATTCGCCACCACGATCTGATCGAAGTGCTTTAATCTTTCTTCCCAGTTGGTTCTCAACCTTATTTTGGAATTCCTTAAACTGTTTAAAGGACTCACTTTTATGCTTCATTAAGTAGGCATATCCGTATCTACTCAAATCATCCGTGAAAGTGATAAAATATCTATAGACGTCTTTTGCGTTGATTGACATAGGTCCACATACATCAGTATGTATGAGTCCTAATAGGTCACTAGCACGCCATCCAACACCTTTGAAGGTAATTCGAGTCATTTTGCCGATAAGACATGATTCACACGTGCCAAATGATTCGTAATCAAATGGGGAGATAGTCCCATTCTCAATGAGCTTCTTTACACGTTTTTCATTTATGTGTCCCATTCGACAGTGCCATAGATAAGTTTGATCTTTGTCACCAACCTTTAGTTTCTTATTATTCACATGTAATATGTCTGTGGTTTGATCTAAGATATAAATGCCATTCATGGAAACTACTTTGCCATAAATCATTTCATTCAAAGAGAAAATACAGCTATTCTCTTTTATTGAAAATGAAAAACCGTCTTTATCAAGCACGGAAACAGAAATAATGTTCTTAGATAAACTGGGTACATAGTAACAATTATATAAATACAACTCAAATCCACTCGGGAGTTGGATTACGTATGTTCCTATTGAGACTGCACCAACTTTTGCTCCATTCCCGACTCGCAGGTCCACATCACCCTTTGCGAGAGGTGTGATGGTTTTTAGGCCCTGCAAATGATTACACAGATGAGAACCACAACCACTATCAAGTACCCAAGTTCCGAAACTTGCATAATTTAATCTTAATCATATGAATATAAGATGACATACCAACAAGAGTGACGCGGCCTGCTTCTATGTCTTCACGGTATACATGACAGTTCCTCCTCCAATGCCCAGTCTTGTGGCAATGGTGGCACTCAATGTCACTGTCCTTGCTCTTGGCCTTGCCTTGTGAGCTACTAGTCTCACCAGGCCCACTCTTACCCTTTCCTGACTTCTTAAACTTTGGCTTCCCTACATTTAGGTCGCCATGAGCCTTGCCCTTACCTTTGTTCTTGTTGGAAATCATGAGAACATCTTGCTTCATGCTCCCACTCAATTTCATATCCTTCTCGGTCTGTACGAGAAGTGAGTGTAGCTCATGAAGACTTTTCTTCATGCCATTCATGTAGTAATTTGCCCTGAAAATGGGAAAACCATCATGAAGTGAATGAAGCACACGGTCAATGACTACGCTCTCACTGATTTTGCAATCAAATGCCTCCAGTTTCTTGACATTCTCAATCATATCAAGAATGTGTGGGCTAATCGGTTGGCCCTTCTGGAGTTTCGCCTCAAAGAAGCGACAGGTATGCTCATATGTAACGATTCTCGGTGCTTTTGAAAATTCGTTAGTGATTGTGGTGAAAATCTTATTTGCACCTTGGGCAATGAAGCGTCTTTGAAAATTGGGTTTCATTGCAAAGATGAGTACGTTCTTTATCGCACCCGCTTCCATAACTGTGACAACCCTCGCGAATGCGGAAATATAAAACATACAAGCATGTGAATTATATAGCGGAAAATACGGTATTTTAAAAACCTTTATACATGCAAGATAGAAAAATACGAGGAGTGTCAAAATATTACAAACTAAATAAAAATACCACAAGAGACGTAGTCTCTCAAAGTGTTAACAAAAGACAAAGTAATTAGCAACTAGCTAAACAACGTCTAGAGGTGTTTCATCCAGGGACAACGCCCGCTAGCTCACACCCGAACCCAAAATAGCATAAGCAAAAAGCCATCCATGCAAGCAACCTGTTCATTCATGAAAAAACATGAACGCCACAATCAGTGGGGAGTAACTCCGGGTTCTCCCAGCCATATCACATTAAACGTACATAGAAGGAAATAAAAAAGTAAAATCATGCATATATGAATATACATGTGAGATACGATAAGAATAAATAGGCAATTCGATAAACAATGATAAGAGCATATGGAATACAAATCCGAATCCATCATGTTATTCAAAGACATAGGGGAAGAAGCTCTTAGGCAACGAATACGCTCACTAGGGCTTACTCTTCACGTTAGCGGTATAAGTTGTGATTAAGATTGAGACTCGACAAACCACAAACCAGACAAATCCTCAATGATCAATAATATAATCATTAATGTAAATCATCCAACCAAACAAAACAAACACAATGCGACAGCTCATCACGGTAAATGAAACGCACTAGAATCGTGAACAATAGCAGGACCAAGCCAATGGAAGTCCACAGGTAAAGCCGTTTCCCATGAAACCGGTATACGATAAGACGTTCGTATACTTCAGACCCAGAAAACAATTTCCCGGGATAAGAGTTTCCCGCTAAACCATGTACGAAAGACGTTTCGTTACACACAAGACTCTAATCCTCCTGGTAGGACGACGCTAATAATACGGTCCTAGTCTAAACCTGGCCAGACTCTCGGAATAAATCATGTTCCGATTCGACACGCGATGACATTTCGCATCCAAGACTCGGTCTTACAAAAGAAAACGCCGAGTACCCCAAATTCGGTAGATCAATTCACAAAAGAGGCGGAAAACGAGCTCAAGCCTCATAACATGCGGTACGCTACATGCAAATAACACCACCTCGCAAGTACACAACATTTGACGGCCGGGTCGGACAACGCATAGCGTTCAACTCCCAACAACGTCGTCGTATGCCCACTAACACATGCATTTAAGCAGTAGGATACCTCTCCGTTCCGACATTCCAGCCTTACGAACGGGAAGGTAGCCAAGGGAAATGAGAGTACAAAGCACAAGATAAAATAGTGCTCGAACGTAACATTGTGCAAACCGACTAAAGTGGAACATAGCAAAAACCGTCACAAAAAATGTGATACATGCGAATGAGATATCATAAATCCAAAACACGAATCAATACATGATACCCAAGCATTAGACCAAGTTTAAGAAGCATAATAAATAAGAAACATAGATAACTCTCCAAAACAACAAGTTTGGAAACTAACTTAAACAAGGGTTCACTTCAAACTGTTATAACTAGAGTTCTAGATATGGGAATTCAGAAATTCCAAGTCGCGGTGATAGCTTATCCTCTTACGGTTCCAACGAGTGGTCACAAGCCCAAAACAAGCAAGTAACGAAGGAGATATGAGCATTCTACCAAAAAGGGTCGGTGCTGTGAATTTACACGAGTCCACCCGAGAACCAACAACACCTTCCTATCATTTCCAATTTTCCTAATTTACTTCTATCAACTATCAACAATCAATCTTCATCATCAACAATCATCAACTAACAACAATCATCCTCAAAATCATAATTTCTAAGCTTTCTAATTGTATTCCAAAAAAACGAATTCTAACATGGAAATCATGTAAAACACGTAAATGATACCGAGTAACCCTTCACCGTTACCTTTACGCGTCTGTAATCGATTACTAAACCTTTCTAGTAGTCTCCACCTACAATTAGGCAATATAAGATGAATATACTTCACCTTGAGAAAGACGGATAATTTAAAAAGCGAGAAAGACGGTAATTTTATTACCAATACGGATAGAGGAAGCTAAGAGGGGAAGAATAAGACGAACTTACGTGAATTCCGTCAAAGAACGAAGGAGATACGGTGATTCAAGGATCGAAAAAGCTATGGAGGCAAGGGTTTGATATTTGCTTAAGGAAGAGTAAGGGTTTGTGTTTGTTTTTGGGGTAATGAATTAGGTTAAGGGAATTAGAGTATAAGTAAGGAAAAGTCAACCAAAAAGTCAAACTCGCCTTAAGACGGCTTTTTCATGGAATCTCGCAGAAATTCCAAATACGAACTCGGAGATTCTAAATTCGACTCGAAACTTAAAATTATAAATTAAAGCTTAAAATTACTGAAAAGATTTCGTAAAATATTTCTACTAGAAAAATAGGGTACATTTCCGGGTGTTACAATCACCCCTCATTTTAAAAAGTTTCGTCCTCGAAACTTGAGAGTAGAAAACAAAAGTATCAAAGATAAGAATCGGTTTACAAAATTAATACGAAAACTTTTATAAGGGAAACATTTATGAAACGAAGTTCATCTAGAAAACGGTTTAAAGAAGAATTTTCATTAGAGCGAAACTCTATTTACGGATCACAAGAATGCTCGTCGCGAACGAGAACTCTAATTATCCAAATCAAATTAAAGTCGAAATAGTGAAATCGAAGTTAAAAACAAACGTTAGTAAGTGCAGGACTAGTCACCAGACGTCTCCAATAACAAGTCCAAACCTCCAACCAAACGCAAAATCCAGGTATAAAAGCAAAAGAAGTCTATTTTCTCCAAAAAGAAGGTACAAAATATATCTTTGGACTTCTTTGAAAAGTTAATTTTAGAAATACAATATGGAAATTCGAAGGTTTTCTCAAAGATCAAATCAAAATAAGAACACATTACACGTACATAGAGCGACTCGAGCATCACAAACACAAATTAGTGAATGAAAATGTATAAAAAACACGCAAAAACAAAACAAATCGCACTCCTAGGTATAGGAAAATCTACAAGAATTCGACATCACAACTCTAATAATAAACATATTCCTCAAGAGAATGCAATTTACCCAATTTGCAACTCATCATTTTCAATCATTAGATTTCTACTGAAATATTCCATAATCACGAGACCTCAAGTCATCAACATAACCATTCAAACCAAATTAGCATCGTCTAGGGTCCATAGATTGAAATCTGCAGGGGAGGTCCTTTAACGTACTATAAAATCCTCAGATTCATCAAACTCTATCTGAGACCACTAACCAAAGAAAACTCATCTTAAGTCTCACGACAAGGGAAAATCCACAATCCATTATCGGTTAAGAATTCTTTAATATGCCATAACATCCTTAATTCGATCATTACTACGCTCGAAGCCTCAAACATAAATAGCCACATTAGCAAACTACGAAGGTTACTAATCCTCAAGATGAATGGGTTCACCATTCTATCTCTATATTCCGTAACAATTGAGCACTCACTATCCAAAGCTTGAAACGAACATTTCTCATTCTCAAACTATGATTCCTTAAGAATAAAAGAGAATTACTAATTACAAACCCAAATGATCAATCACTTGGCAAACAAACAACCATTCAAATCATCTAATTCATCTAAAACTCAAAATGAAACGATTTTCATTTATGACAATATTCCTCAAACTTTGGGTACCAACTCAATTACTCTAAAGCAAAGTCTCTTTTACAATCCACCAATTAGAGACATCAAATTCTCAAATGATATCCCATGCAACCGCTATACTACTCAACATCAACAAACTATTATCATGATCGACTCAATTCTCAAAATAACACTACAATACCAAGGTCCAAATCTAGAACTACTAAGAGAGGATACATTATCACTATTAGGATTCATCCTAGAGCTTAAGTCATATTTCCCATGATCAAATACAACATGAAATTTGCTCAATCCAAGGACACATATTCTAACTAAAGAATCCCAAATTAGATCACGCTTATTCTCTGAGCCTTACAAACGGAATATCCAATCCACTAGAGAAAAGATGAAGGAGCAACGAGATAGAAAACGGTACGGAATCTCAAGGAGAACACGAGAATAAATAAGGCACGAGATTACAAGAGAGGAGCGCTGAAAATAACGAGGTCAAGGAAGAGACAAAGCAGATAGTAGAGTCATGAAGATATCGGAGTAAGAAAGAAAGTACGAGCTTGTAATTTCTTAAAGATCAATCTTGACAAAAACATTCAAGAATGGAAATGAAAAGGGACAATGGCACGGGTAATGGTTTAAGGTTTAATCCACAAAATTTCTCCTTTCAAACTTAGGGTGATAGTAAAACAACTTAATTATTCCTTTACAAAGGCCTCTTACAAGGGACCATCATACCACGTACAATCATCAATGTAAGGTACACCTAGATTTGATAAATCGATTACAACCCAATTCATCCACCCTTTCATATAACACGGATTCCCAATTAAGGAATTGCAACTCAAGCATAGTAACCATCTCTCAACTTCATAATTTGACACATTCCCAAAGGTTTCAAAAACCGAAGAACCAATAAGGAATTCTCCATACTAATCTCTTTTCAACTCCTATGGCCACAAGGTAGAACACCGAACAAAACGTCATTATCAATATCATATAGCCCACGAGTTCATTATTAACAAAGTACGACCTCAAGTCAAACATCATCATTACCGTCCCAAGGTATTTCCATCATAGGATCACATCATCAAATCTCTCTCATATCTATAATCTTCAAGTAATATGGTTCAACTTACAACGAAACCTTACTACTTCAAACGAGTCTCCGATACCATAAGATAAGATCATATCTTTAAATCCAAGAACTATAGCCAAATGCTTTTCCACCAAGCCTATACTCACAAACACACAATAGGAAGCCATGCACAAGAAGTCGCTTAACCTCAAAAGTATTTCGCACCTCAAGATATCATTTAAAGCTTCTCATTTACACCACTTAGACATATCATAAGTATGGTCTTCAAAACAATACTACACTTTTAAGTCCAAAAGATTAAATTATTAATGAGTTAAGAAATCCTAGCCAACTCATTCAACTTACACCATCGAATATCATGAACTATTTACATACATGTCATGACAAGCATTTATACACTAAAATCATCAAACATATTTTACCATACTTTCCTCAAGGATACCAACTCTCACCACCATAGGGTGAACTTAGATCTATACCATTTTCCTCAAATCACAAATTCATTATAACAAACACTAATAGTCCACAAAGTCTAAAATTCTTCCAACCAAGTACAATATGCCACAAACTAAAGGGTATGGTGTCCACAAAAGGTCACATAAGGAAGTTGCTGGTACAAATTGATAAAGAGGAGGAAAGTAACAAGAGTAATTTCCAAGGGGAAAAGAAGTTAGATGATGACGAAGCATTTAGATAGAAGGAAGAGAGCATAAAACAATAAGGACGAGAGAATTCATAGATGAAGAAGAAATACACTTCAATTAGGCTTGTAAATCTTCAAATTTTCGGTAGAGTATACTTCTTCTAGGTAACACAAAGATCCACCTTAAGACGGTAGATACAAACAAACATAGCATCACTCAACACAATCACCAAACAAGTTAGAACCTAACAAACATCAAGTACACCAAAGACTACCAACTTAGGTCCTTAAGTCTACCCATCTCTCATTTATTATTTCAAGGTTAAGTAGTTTAAGTTTAGGGTTCACGTGTGTGCGTCGGGAGCGATAAAGCTCTGATACCAACTGTGACAACCCTCGCGAATGCGGAAAGATAAAACATACAAGCATGTGATATTATATAGCGGAAATATGAAGTTTAAAAAAAAACTTTTATACATGCAAGGAAAGAATACGAGGAGTGTCATATATTACAAACTAAAGTACGAATTATACCACACCAAAAGACGAAGTCTCTCTAAAAGGTTAACATGTAAAAGTGATCTTACAAAATAGATGGGGTATTTTCGAAATAGATGGGGTATTTTCGAAATAGATGGGGTATTTTCGAAATAGAATTAGCAACTAGCTAAACAACGTCTAGATGTGTTTCATCCAGGGACAACGCCCGCTAGCTCACACCCGAACCCCAAAATATCATGTCCAAAAAGTCAACCAAAGCAGCAACCTGTTCATCCATGAAAAACATGAATGCCACAGTCAGTGGGGAGTAACTCTGGGTTCTCCCAGCCATATCACATCAAACGTACATATAAGGAAATACGAAAGTAAAGCATGCATAAATATATATACATGTGAGTTGCGATAAGAATATATAGGCAATCCGAGATATAACGATAAGATCATATAGAAATCAAATACGTAACCATCATGTTATTCAAAGACTCGGGAAAGACACTCTTAGGCAATCGAATACGCTCACTAGGGCTTGCATCTCACCGTTAGCGGTATAAGATTGATAAGATTGAGACTCGACACACAAACCAGTCAAGTCATGCGATGATCACCTAATATCCAACATATTATCATCCATTCACGAACCAAGACAATGACGGTGTCAGTCATGCAATGACCATGAATACAATCATGAAATCACGCATTCAAAGACAACGACACAAAGACGACAACGCTCACGGTAAATGAAACGCACTAGCATCGTGTACATGGCAAGTATGATTAAAGGCATCCACGGGATCACATTTCCCTGAACTCATACGCGATGCTTACATTTCGCCTATGTAGACACATTTCCTCCTGGTAGGAACCATAAGGCTCCTAATCTAAACCTGGCCAGATTCTCGGAATCACATTTTCCGATTCGATATGCGATCACGTTTCGCACCCAAGACTCGGGCTTAAATACCACCTCGCAAGTACACAACATTTGACGGCCGGGTCGATCAACGCATAGCGTTCAACTCCCAACAACGTCGTCGTATGCCCATTAACACATGCATTTAAGCAGTAGGATACCTCTCCGTTCAGACATTCCAGCCTTACGAACGGGAAGGTAGCTAAGGGAATGAGAGTACAAAGCACAAGACAAAATAGTGCTCAAACCGTATCATTTGTAAAAACCGACTCAAAGTGGGACATAGCAAAAACCGTCACAAAACATGTGATACAAGCGAATGAAATATCATATATCAAAAACATGAATATTATAAGTCACTACGTAAAATTATACGATAAACGGATCATGCGAACTAATATGAATTACGAGTTTTAGAGATTTTATAAGAAAAATACAGCCGTGTTCCAGGCCGGTGTGGAGGGAGGCGGCCGGTACCCCGGCTCGGAGCACAACTACACACAAAACACAAATTTGTGAACTAACTAAAACAAGGGTCCACTTCAAACGGTCATAACTAGAGTTTTAGACATGTAAATACAGAAATTCCAAGTCGAGGTGATAGCTTATCCTCTTACGGTTCCAACGAATGGTCACAAGCCTAAAACAAGCAAGTAACGAAGGAGATATGATCATTCTACAAAAAAGGGTCGGTGCAGTGAAATTGCACGAGTCCACCCGAGAACAACAACACCATTTCTATCATTTCCAATTTTCATAATTCACTTCTATCAACTATCAACAATCAATATTCATCATCAAAAATCATCAAATAACAACAATCATCATCAATAACATGAATCTAAAGCTTACTAATCGTATTCTAAATACGAATTCTAGCATATAAAGCATGTAAAACACGTAAATGATATCAAGTAACCCTTCACCGTTACCTTTACGCGTCTTTAAACAATTACTAAGCCTTCCTAGTAGTCTCCACCTACAATTAGGTAATAAAAGATGAATATCATTCACCTTGAGAAAGACGGATAATTTAAAAAGCGAGAAAGACGGTAATTTTATTACCAATACGGATAGAGGAAGCTAAGAGGGGAAGAATAAGACGAACTTACGTTAATTCCAACAAGAAACGAGGGAGCTACGATCATCCAAAGATTGGATCAAAGAGGGAGGCAAGGTTTTGGTTGCTTAAGGAAGAAGAAATGTTTTTGGTGTTTGTGTTAATGAAATAGGTTAAGTGTAGTGTGATATTTATAAAGAAAAAGTCAACAAAAGTCAAAGACGACTCAAAAGTCAAGAACTCAAAAGTCAAGAAAAGTCAAAGACGACTCAAAAGTCAAGAAAAGTCAAAGACGACTCAAAAGTCAAGAAAAGTCAAAGACGCCTTAAGACGGGATTCTCATGGAATCTCGCGGAAATTCCAAATACGAACTCGGAAATTCTAAATTCGACTCGGAACATAAAATTCTATATTAAAACTTAAATTTGTTGAAAAGTATCCGTAAAATATTTTTACTAGAAAAATAGGGTACATTTCCGGGTGTTACAACACACTTGTCAAGATACTCACTAAATGTGCGGTTCATTTGGTCCATGAAAATAGCGGGAGCATTTGTCAAACCAAAAGGCATCACCTTGAACTCATAATGACCATACCTTGTACTAAAAGCGGTCTTCGGAATATCAACATCTCGAACAGGAATTTGGTGATAACTGGATCTCAAATCGATCTTGGAAAAAGTAGAAGCACCCTTTAGTTGATCAAATAAATCTTCAATCCTTGGCAAAGGATACCTGTTCTTGATGGTAATTCGATTCAATTCACGGCAATCAATACAAAGCCTCATGGAACCATCTTTCTTCTTCGCAAAGAGAACGGGAGCACCCCAAGGCGAGGCACTTGGTCGAGTAAAACTCTACTCTATCAAATCATCAAGTTGCTTCCTTAACTCTTTCAACTCGGTTGGAGCCATACGGTGAGGAGCTTTGGCTATGGGTTCGGAACCAGGTACAAGATCAATAGAAAACTCAACATCACGCTTGGGAGGAATCCCGGGCAAGCCTTCAGGGAATACATCAACGAATTCACGAACTATAAGGACATCTTCAATATTTGGCAAAGAGGTAGTTGAAGAAGTCACAATACACAAGTATGCTTGGTGACCCTTTCTTACCATACTCACCAATTTCATTGCGGAAATCAAAGACACACCTTTTCGGGGATGAGATCCATTATAGGTTATTCTAACTCCTAAAGGACTCTTTAAATAAATCTTTTGATCTCGACACTCGAACCTAGCATGATACAATGCTAACCAGTCAATACCTAGAATTATATCGAACTCTCCTAGAGGAAACTTAAGGAGATTTGCGGGAAAGATAGAACCCGCAATAGATATTGGAACATTAGGATAAAGAGTAAAACAAGAGATAATTTCTCCGGATGGTAAGGATATGGGAGTATCCTCACTAGATGTAGGCTCGATAGATAATTCATTAGCATAAGTCGAAGACACAAAGGACATAGAAGCACCGGTATAAAAAAGAATAAGACACGGTTGCTCTAAGATTGAGAACATACCCGTAATTATCTCCGGATGAGCATCGGCTTCGGCACGGCTAATAACAAAGATAGAACCCTCAGGTTTGGCAATTGGAGGGGGCAACTTACGATCCGGGCAATCATCATAACGGTGACCACCCTTTTGGCAAAAGAAGCAAATATAAGGTCGGTTGGAACATGACACACCGGGGTGGTGTGGAAGTCTATAACGGTTGAAAAAGCGACCTTGAACTTGAGGAGGAGCATATGGCCTATGAGCCACGTTAGAAGTAGCTCGGGGAATGAAAGGAGCGGGACCTCTTGCATTTGCATTTGAAGGAGGATTGAATCTCCTCTAGTTAGCATAAGAGTTAGAGGAAGACGGAGTAAACGACCTCTTCCCATAGACATTTGGCCTAGGAGTGTAAGAAGGAGAGGGATTATTCATCCTAGCTTTATCCCTAATGGCCTTCATAGAGTTCTCGGCCCATAAAGCATCATCATATAAATCCCCAAAGGAAGTAGTATTCCTCCTCACTTTACTTTGAAGTAAAGCACTAAGCTTGTTGCGGCAGTAGAAAGCTCGGGTCCTCGTCATATATGATAAGCCTCGGAGCAAAATGAGCAAGCTTGTTGAACTCCGTAGTGAAGTCTTGTGCCGACAAGTTACCTTGCTTGAAGTCAATAAACTCCTTGAGCCTTTGTTGCTTGAGCTCCTTAGGATAGAATCGACCTTCCACTAGAGCTTTGAAACAAGCCCAATTGAAATCATCTTCAAGAGTAGCGGTGGCGCTAGTTTTTGCCCACCAATTATCTGTTTCCCTTACAAGGAAGTCCTTTGCGATCCTCACCTTGTCCTCTTCACGGACTTGGTATAGATCAAATTGCTTCTCCATCTCTCGGACCCATTCCGATAGCTCGGTAGGGTCCGGCTCTCCACCGTAAGGTATAATCTTACTCCTAGCTATTTGACCAGCTACCCAAGCGTAGCCTCCTTGATGATTATCTTCTCTTCGAGGAGGAACCTGGTTGGCTAGAGCAATAGCCGCATCTTTTTTATTCTTCAGCACTCAAGGTCTAACCATCTTCATAAGAAACAAAAACAAATTAAGTTACTCCTATCAATTAGCATAAACAAATAGACTACCAAGTAAAGTCCTAAACTTCTACCCATCTCTTATTTATTATTTCAAGGTCAATTAGTTTAAGTTTAGGGTTCACGTATGTGCGTCGGGAGCGATAAAGCTCTGATACCAACTGTGACAACCCTCGCGAATGCGGAAATAAAACAAACAAGCATGTGATTTAATTAGCGGAAATACGGTGTTTTCAAAACTTTTTACTTGCAAATAGAAAATACGAGTGTCAAATATTACAAATCAAATACAAAATACTACAAGAGACGTAGTCTCTCAAAATGTTAACAAAAGACAAGTTATTTAGCAACTAGCTAAGAAACGTCTAGGGTTGAATCATCCAGGTCAACGCCCGCTAGCTCACACCTGAACCCAAAATACCAAGCAAAAAGCCATCCAATCAAGCAACCTGTTCATCCATGAAAAACATGAACGCCACAATTAGTGGGGAGTAACTCCGGGTTCTCCCGGCCATATCACATTAAACGTACATAAAAGAAAATACTAAAGTAGAAGCATGCATATATAGATATACATGTGAAATACGATAAGGATAGATAGGCAATTCAATATATAATGATAAGAGCATATGAAGTACAATCCGTAACCATCATGTTATAGATAGACTAGGGGAAGAGACTCTTAGGCAACCAAATACGCTCACTAGGGCTTGCATCTCACCGTTAGCGGTATAAGTTTGATAAGATTGAGACTCGACAAACAAACCATGCCAAGTCACCCAATGATCACGAATAATCAACCATGTAGTCATCCATCCCAAATATACCAATACATTGACGATATCTCTGACGATAAAAGAAACGCACTAGCACCGTGTACATGGCAAGTATGATTAAAAGGCATCCACGGGATAAACATTTCCCTGAACGCATACACGATGCTACATTTCGTATATGTAGACTAATTTCCTCCTGGTACGACGACGATATAAATACCCGGTCCTAGTCTAAACCTGGCCAGACTCTCGGAATAAACCATTTTCCGATTCGACAAGCGATGACATTTTGCATCCAAGACTCGGTCAATCATAGACGCTGAGTACCCCAAATTTGGTCGACATTCACGAAAGAGGTGGAAAAGAGCACAAGCCTCATAACAAGCGGTACGCTACATGCAAATGAAACCACCTCGCAAGTACACAACATTTAACGGCCGGGTCGATCAATGCAAAGCGTTCGCCTCCCAACAACGTCGTCGTATGCCCACTAACACATGTAATTAAGCAGTAAGGATACACTCCCCGTTCCGACATTCCAGCCTTACGAACGTGGAGGTAGCCAAGGGAATGAAAGTACAAAGCATAAAGAAAATTAGTGCTCAAACCGTAACATTTGTAAAAACCGACTCAAAGTGGGACATACCGAAAACCGTCACAAAACATGCGATACAAGCGAATGGAATATCATATATTCGAAACATTAACATTTAAAGTCATTACGTAATTTTATACGATAAACGAACCATGCGAACTATTATAAATTTAAGATTTAAGAAAATTTAAGAAATAACCCCAGCAGGGTGCCAACCGGTCAAGGGGACCGGCGGCTGGGCACCCGGCTAGCGCCTCATGCACAAACCAAAAACCATCAAAAATGCAGCGAGTTCCCAGCCGGTCAGGGGGACCGGCGGCCAGCCACCAGGCTGGGAACATCACAACATCAAAACACTAACTTCAACTCTGATGCGTCCCCAGCCGGTCACCCGGCTGGGAAACCTAGTTCACCCGAGAACAACACAACATCACTTAAATATTCAATAATCATTTCTAACTATCATCTACTAACAACAATCATCAACAATTATCAAAAATCATCAACAAGCAATAAACATCGTCAACAAACACAATTCCTATGATTACTAATCCTCTTCTAAATACGATTACTAACATAGAAAACACGATAAAACACGTAAATGATATCGAGTAACCCTTCACCGTTACCTTTTCGCGTCTTTACTCCGCGTCAATGTCCTCTTCAATCAAGAAGTAGTCTTTGTCGGGATCTTGGAGGTCACCACCTACAAATAGATAATGAAAGATGAATATAATTCACCTTTAAGAAAGACGGACAAATTGAAAAGCGAGAAAGACGGTAATTTTATTACCAAAACGGATAGAGGACGATGAGAGGGAAAGAATGAGACGAACTAGAGTGAATTTGAGCGAGGAATGAAGGAGTTATGACGATTCTAAGCTTAAAAGAATATGGAGGTTAGGTTTTGGGGATTACTTGTTGAGGAAGAAGAAGTTTGAGTTGTGAGGGAGTTAGGTTATGAGGGAGTATATGAAGGAGTAAGTGGAAAAGATATGGAAAAAGCCCATACCGTCTTAAGACGTAACTTACTCGAATTCTCGCGTAAAATCCATATACGAACTCGGAAATTCTAAATTAGACACGGGAAATTTAATTCTAAACTAAAACTAAATTTCGCTGAAAAGTATCCGTAAAATATTTTTACTATAAAAAGAGGGTACATTTGCGGGTGTTACAATATGCTCTTATCTTTATATATTGAATTGCCTATTTATCCTTCTCGTATTTCACATGTATATCTATATATGCATGCTTCTAATTTCGTATTTCCGTTTATGTACGTTTAATGTGATATGGCTGTGAGAACCCAGAGTTACTCCCCACTTATTTTGGCGTTCATGTTTTTCATGGATAAACAGGTTGCTTGCTTGGATGGCTTTTTGCTTGTGATATTTTGGGTTCGGGTGTGAGCTAGCGGGCGTTGGCCTGGATGATTCACCTCTAGACGTTGTTTAGCTAGTTGCTAATAACTTTGACATTTGATAACATTTTGAGAGACTGCGTCTCTTTGTAGCATATTCTATTTTAGTTTGTATTTATTTGACATTCCTCGTATTTCTATCTTGCATGTAAAAAGTTTTAAAAACACCGTATTTTCCGCTATATAAATCACATGCTTGTTATGTTTTATTTCCGCATTCGCGAGGGTTGTCACAGTTGGTATCAGAGCTTTTATCGCTCCCGACGCACATACGTGAAACCTAAACTTAAACTACTTGGCCTTGAAATAATAAATGAGAGATGGGTAGAAGTTAAGGATTTTACTTGTTAGTCTATTTGTTTATGCTAAGTGTTAGGATTAACTTGTTTTGTTTTTATTTCTTATGAAGATGGTTAGACCACGAGTAGTAGAGAACGTTATACTAGAAGCTCTTACGCAAGTGTTGAAGAATCAACAAGATGCGGCTATTGCTCAAGCCAACCAACTTCCCCCTCGTAGAGAAGATAACCATCAAGGAGGCTACGCTTGGGTGGCTAGCCAAATAGCTAGAAGCAAGATTATACCTTATGGTGGAGAGCCGGACCCTACCGAGCTATCGGAATGGTTCCGAGAAATGGAGAAGCAATTTGATTTATACCAAGTCCCTGAAGAGGACAAGGTAAGGATTGCCAAGCACTTCCTTGTAAGGGAAACAGATAATTGGTGGGCGATTACTAGCATCACCGCTACTCTTGAAGATGATTTCAATTGGGCTTGTTTCAAAGCTCTAGTTGAAGGTCGATTTTATCCTAAGGAGCTAAAGCAACAAAGGCTCAAGGAATTTATTGACTTCAAGCAAGGTTACTTGTCAGCACAAGACTTCACTACGGAGTTCAACAAGCTTGCTCATTTGGCTCCGAGGCTTATCAAAGATGACGAGGATCGAGCTTTCTACTACCGCAACAAGCTTAGTGCTTTACTTCTAAGTAAAGTGAGGAGGAATACTACTTCCTTTGGGGATTTATATGATGATGCTTTATGGGCCGAGAATTCCATGAAGGCCATTAAGGATGAAGCTATGATGAATAATCCCTCTCCTTCTTTCACTCCTAGGCTAAATGTCTATGGGAAGAGATCGTTTACTCCGTCTTCCTCCAACTCTTATGCCAACAAGAGGAGATTCAATCCTCCCCCAAATGCAAATGCAAGAGCTCCCGCTCCTTTCATTCCCCGAGCTACTTCTAATGTGGCTCATAGGCCATATGCTCCTCCTCAAGCTTAAGGTCGCTTATGCAACCGTTGTAGACTTCCATACCATCCCGGTGTAGCTTGTTACAACCGACCTTATATTTGCTTCTTTTGCCAAAAGCGTGGTCACCGTTATGATGATTGCCCCGTTCGTTAGTTGCCCCCTCCAATTGCCAAACCTAAGGGTTCTATCTTCGTTTTGAGCCGAGCCGAAGCCGATGCTCATAAGGAGATAATTATGGGTATGTTCTCAATTTTAGAGCAACCGTGTCTTATTTTATTTGATACCGGTGCTTTTATGTCCTTTGTGTCTTCGACTTATGCTAATAAATTATCTATCGAGCCTATTTCTAGTGAGGATACTCCCATATCCTTACCATCCGGAGATATTATCTCTTGTTCTACTCTTTATCCTAATGTTCCAATATCTATTTCGGCTGCTGTCTTTCCCGCTAATCTCCTTAAGTTTCCTTTAGGAGAGTTCAATATAATTCTAGGTATTGATTGGTTAGCATTGTACCGTGCTAGGTTCGAGTGTAGAGATCAAAAAATTTATTTAAAGAGTCCTTTAGGAGTTAGAATAACCTATAAGGGATCTCATCCCCGAAAAGGTGTGTCTTTGATTTCCACAATGAAATTGGTGAGTATGGTAAGAAAGGGTCGCCAGGCATACTTTTGTATTGTGACTTCTACAACTACCTCTTTGCTAAATATTGAAGATGTGCCTATAGTTCGTGAATTTGTTGATGTATTCCCTGAAGACTCGCTCGGGATTCCTCCCGAGCATGATGTTGAGTTTTCCATTGATCTTGTACCTGGTTCCGGACCCATAGCCAAAGCTCCTTACCGTATGGCTCCAACCGAATTGAAAGAGTTAAGGAAGCAACTTGATGATATGATTGAAAAGTCTTTTATTCGACCAAGTGCCTCGCCTTGGGGTGCTCCCGTTCTCTTTGTGAAGAAGAAAGATGGTTCTATGAGACTTTGTATTGATTACCATGAGCTGAATCGAATTACAATCAAGAATAGGTATCATTTGCCAAGAATTGAATATTTGTTTGATCAACTAAAGGGTGGTTCTACTTTTTCCAATATTTATTTGAGATCCGGTTATCACCAAATTCCTGTTCGTAATGCCGATATTCCGAAGACCGCTTTTAGTACAAGGTATGGTCATTATGAGTTCAAGGTGATGCCATTTGGATTGACTAATGCTCCCGCTATTTTTATGGATCAAATAAACCGCACATTTTGTGAGTACCTTGACAAGTGTGTGGTGGTGTTCATTGACGACATCCTTATTTTCTCCAAGACCGAAGAAGAGCATGCTATTCATCTAAGGACTATTTTGGGTGTTCTTCGTCGTCAAAAGTGGTTTGCCAAATTCTCCAAGTGTGAATTTTGGTTACCTAAGGTGTCCTTTCTTGGGCATGTAATTTCTAAAGAAGGTGTAATGGTGGATCCTTCTAACATGGAAGTTATGGTGGATTGGAAGAGTCCGACCGATGTTAGAGAGGTTTGAAGTTTTCTTGGTTTAGCTGGTTATTACCGTAGATTTGTCAAAGATTTCTGAAAGCTTGCTAGACCAATGACCGAATTGTTGAAGAAGGAAACCAAGTTCTTATGGAATGAAGCTTGTGAAGCCGCTTTTCAAGAGTTAAAGAAAAGGTTGACTACCGCTCCGGTGTTGACTTTACCTGAAGATGGTGTAGACTTTGATGTCTATTGTGATGCTTCCAAGATGGGATTGGGTTGTGTACTTATGCAAACTAGGAAAGTGGTGGCTTATCCTTCGAGACAGTTGAGAGTTCATGAAGTGAACTATCCTACTCATGATTTGGAGTTAGCCGTCGTGGTTCATGCTTTGAAAGTGTGGAGACACTACCTTATTGGTGTTCATTGTCGTATATTCACCGATCACAAAAGTTTGAAGTACATATTTACTCAGAAAGAGTTGAATATGAGACAAAGAAGATGGTTGGAATTGGTGAATGATTATGATTTTGAGTTGTTATACCATGAGGGGAAGGTAAATGTTGTTGCCGATGCTCTTAGTAGGAAGTCTTCTCATTCCTTGAATGCTATGCGGGTATTACCCGATGATCTTTGTTTTGAGTTTCGAAAGTTGAAGTTGGAATTCGTGGAACGTGGATTTGATTATGTTGGTGCTATGACTGCCAAACCTGTTTTCCTCCGTGAGATCCGCGAAAGCCAAGTTGATGATCTTATCTACAAGTCTATTCAAGCCAAACTTCTAGAAGGAAAAGCTAAAGATTTCAAGTTTGATGATAAAGGTGTCCTTCGATTCCATGGCCATTTATTTGTGCCTAATGCTCTTGACTTGAGAAAACGAGTTCAAGATGAAGCTCACCTTTCCCCTTATTCTATTCACCCCGGATGTGATAAGATGTATAAAGATTTGAAGCTACAATTTTGGTGGCCAAATTTGAAAGGCGATGTTGTGTCTTATGTTGGAAGATGTCTTATTTGCCAACAAGTGAAAATCGAACACAAGACCCCCAATGGATTGCTACAACCTTTGGATATTTCACTATGGAAGTGGGAATCTATTTCTATGGCTTTTGTCATGGCTTTGCCAAGGACCGTTGGAAGTAAAGATGTCGTTTGGGTTGTTGTTGATCGTTTGACCAAGTGTGCTAGTTTTATCCCGATCAAAGAGACCTGGAGTTTAGATCGACTAGCGAAAGCCTATGTTGATGAGATTGTTAGATACCATGGTGTTCCCAAGGAGATTATATCCGACCGAGATCCGAGATTTTGTTCAAGATTTTGGAAAGCTTTACAAGAAGCCATGGGTAGTAAGTTGTTAATGAGTACCGCATTTCATGCCACTACCGATGGTCAGACCGAGAGGACTATTCAGACTTTAGAAGACTTGCTTAGGGCTTGTGCACTCGACTTCCAATCTAGTTGGGAAAAGAGTCTACCGTTGGTTTAGTTTTCTTACAACAATAGTTATCATGCCTCGATCAAGATGGCTCCTTATGAAGCTCTTTATGGAAGAAAATGTCGAAGTCCTATATGTTGGAATCAATTGAGTGATGTTCGTGACTTAGGTCCCGATGTTCTTGTTGAAACCATTGATCATGTGAAGGTCATTCGTGATAGAATGAAAGCCGCTCAAGATCGACAAAAGTCTTATGCCGATATCCGAAGAAGACCGTCAGAATTTGAAGTTGGTGATAAAGTATTCTTGAAAGTATCTCCAATGAAAGGTGTTAAAAGGTTTGGTGTTAAGGATAAATTGAGCCCGAAATACATTGGACCTTTTGATATTGTGAAAAGGATAGGTGCCGTTGCTTACAAGTTGGACTTGCCCCCGAATTTGGCTAAGGTTCATGATGTATTCCATGTTTTTCAATTGAGAAAGTACGTTAGTGATCCAAGCCATGTCTTTCAAATGAAATGCCCGAGCTTGAACCGAATTTGTCCTTTGAAGAGAAGCCGATCCGCATCCTAGATCGCAAGGATAAGAAGTTGAGAAGTAAAGTGGTTCCATTAGTGAAAAGTTTGTGGAGATGTGCCAATGTTGAAGAAGAAACGTGGGAAACGGAAGCTTCTATGCGTATTAAATATCTAAGCTTATTCGATTAAGGTATCTTTCTTTCGCTCAAGTTTCGAGGGCAAAACTTTTTAAAAGGTGGGGTGATTGTAACACCCGCAAATGTACCCTATTTTTATAGTAAAAATATTATACGGATACTTTTCAGCGAAATTTAGTTTTAGTTTAGAATTAAATTTCCTGTATCTAATTTATAATTTCCGAGTTCGTATTTGGACTTTACGCGATATTTCGAGTAAGTTACGTCTTAAGACGTTTTTGGCTTTTTCTCTTGTTTTCCACTTACTCCTTCATATACTCCCTCATAACCCTAACTCCCTCACATTCACTCTTCTTCTTCCACACCAAGTAAACTTCATAACCCTAGCCTCCATATTTGCTCAAGTCTTAATATCGATCCTACGCCTTCATTTCTCGCTCAAATTCATAAAAGTTCGTCTTATTCTTTCCCTCTCATCGTCCTCTATTCGTATTGGTAATAAAATTACCGTCTTTCTCAAAGGTGAATTATATTCATCTTTTATTATCCAATTGTAGGTGGTGACCTCCAAGACCCCGACAAAGACTACTTCTTGATAGAAGAAGACATCGACGCGGATTGAAGACGCAAAAAGGTAACGGTGAAGGGTTACTCGATATCATTTACGTGTTTTATGTGTTTTCTAAGTTAGTAATCGTATTTAGAATAGGATTAGTAATCATAGGAATTGTATTGTTGATGATGGTTGTTGTTAGTTGATAATTGATATTGAAAATGGATGATTTGTGATGATAAATGATGTTATTGTATAATGATCCTTAGTGAAATTGTGAATTTTGTGTGATATTGACCCCAGCGGGCCGACCGGCAGCCGGTCAGCCGACTGGCTGTGACACACCTCACTTTACCCTTGTTTTTCTCGTATGTATTTGGTCCCTGCCGGGTAGCCGACAGCCGGTCCCTTTGACCGGCTGGGACACGCTTTATTTTCATTTAAGTTTTAATATGATATATGATGTTAGCCGGGTGGCCGGCAGCCGGTCCACCTGACCGGCTGGCACCCTGCTGATGTTCTTTTCTATTTCTTTCTTAAACCTTCTTTTATAATATTTTTGATGGTTCGTTTATCGTATAAATTTACGTAATGACTTTAAATTTTAATGTTTCGAATATATGATATTCCTTTCGCTTGTATCGCATGTTTTGTGACAATTTTTGGTATGTTCCACTTTGAGTCGGTTTTTACACATGTTACGGTTTGAGCACTAATTTTCTATGTGCTTTGTACTCTCATTCCCTTGGCTACCTCCACGTTCGTAAGGTTGGAATGTCGGAACGGGGAGTGTATCCTTACTGCTTGATTGCATGTGTTAGTGGGTATATGACGACGTTGTTGGGAGGCGAACACTTTACGTTGATCGACCCGGCCGTCAAATGTTGTATACTTGCGAGGTTGTGTCATTGCATGTAGCGTACCGCTTGTTATGATGCTTGTGCTCTTTTCCGCCTCTTTCGTGAATGTCGACCGAATTTGGGGTACTCCGCGTCTATGATTGACCGAGTCTTGGATGCGAAATATTTATCGCATGTCGAATCGGAAAATGTTATTCCGAGAGTCTGGCCAGGTTTAGACTAGGATCGGATATTTGTATCGTCGTCCTACCGGAGTAAATTAGTCTACATATACTGATAAGTGATATTTTGTACTGTATTATCCCCCGTTTTAGCACAATTTCCATACGATTTATGCACTTTGTTAAGTGATTAACGAGCTAATATTGCTATTTTAGTTGTTTTGCGTGTTTTGACTCGTTTTATAGGAAATGAAGCGGTTTTGCTATATTTTCCTACTTTATGGAGCAAAGGCACTAGAATACGAGTTTTCAAGGAATTGATGATAGCCAGTTCACGATTTGATTACGATTCTGCTACATCCTTCCTCGAATGGACTCAATTTGGATTTTGGCTTTGAACTTCAAAAGAAAATATGAACCCAAGTCAAGAGAAGATCAGCCCAAGCCCAATCCCGTATTACATTGACCAAGACCAAGGCATAGGATTCCGTGCCTAAGATGAAAAGACGGAAAATCCATCTTACACATATACCCGGTCGGATTGCCATATACCCGATCGGGTATTTCTGCAAGTGGACGTTACTTAGCTCTTCTTCAACCGAGCTTAAATGTGTGATTTAATGCTTTGACTAGGGTACGAATTTGGACGAGGGATCAGCAGCCATGCAGTCCTATAAAAGCCAATGATCATCACACACAATTATCATCCAATTATCCATTATCATCTTATATCATATACTTATCATCTTTTAATATCTTTTAGCACACTTTCTTACAAGTTTTAGAATATAATTTATTTCTTAGTATTTCTCTAGTGTTTTCATAGCTTTTGTTATTGGATATTTGTTCTTACTTTCGTTCTTATATACTCATATTCCAACTCGGTAATTCTCTATCTTTTACTATGCAATTTTCATCATGAACTTTAAACTAATTAGTATTGTTTTCATATTGTTGTTGTTAGGAAATCAATCTAAAACTAATCTAGTTAAAATCGAAATATTATTTAACATGTCACATTATAATTTACCTAATCATATAATCATAGAATTCATCACTAGAATCATTATTAATATAATCACCATAATCACTTTAGTATTTATATTTCATAGTTTAATTTCATACATCTTTTTCTTATTAATTTACTTAATCACATGATCACATAAATTAGATATAATATTGTAAGATTAACATTGTGTAAATAAAATAAATAGAGTTGTAATATTGAAATGACTTATAAGTTAAATGAATTAAAAGAAGAGTAGTTACCAATTGAACCATCTAATTGTTTCTTCCTTTGGTCGTGTCAAATTCTATAACTATGTTTAGTGGCCATAAACAATTATTTGTATTAGTCAATTTCTATCTTTATAACGAGAGTTGGGATGGGAATTAGGACTGCCAATAGGGGTTTAGTGACCTAACCATGCTGAGAGGACGTTAGGACCCACTAAAAGGTCAGTACGAATCCTAAAGGAATATACCGCTAGAAGGCCTAGACAATCATAGTAATTCTAATGTTGGTATCTATGAGACTTTTAATTAGTTTTACATGTATTTCTCTTTCGCTATTTCAATATGATTAAATAGTTTATTTACCGTATTAGATAGTTTATTTCATTGTTATCTAGTTAGTTTACTTTATCATCTTTCCATTTCCGTTCTTAGATAGTTTACTTTATTATTATTTAGTTTATTAGTTTAGTTAGTTAGGCTTTCAATATTGTCAATTAAATATCGTCTTTAGTTAGAATTTAATTGTTGTTATTCGGATCAGAGGATTTCCCCGATCGGGTACGTGACAACCCGATCGGGTATGTCTTCTGTTTTGAGTTTTACATTCTACAATTTACATTTTTGCCATTTACATATCGTCATTTACATACTTGTCATTCTATTTTATGTTAATAGCTTATACAACCACCTATAGTGACTCGAATATAAATGAAAACCAATCCATAGCAATTCATAGTTAACACGTGCTCCCTGAGGATCGACGCCCTACTTCCTTAATTACATTCCTTATGTTGTTAGCCTAAGTGCGGGTAATTATTTTTGTATCGGGACCGCGACACAACAGGTCAAATTTTGGCGCCGTTGCCGGGGAGCACGGTTTTGTTTATCTATGTATTGTTGGTTTTTGTTTATCATTTCTACCATTTTTAGGTGCAACTATACCTAAATCGTTACTAACTTTCTCTTTTGTGTTTTTCTGGTAGGTTGACAAAAATGGTGCTAACAAGGGAAGATCCAAGGTACCGGGTTTTTGAGCTCGCTAGTGGGATTGATCGGGGTTGTCGCGTTGTGACAACCCTCGCGAATGCGGAAAGATAAAACATACAAGCATGTGAATTAATTTGCGGAAATATGAAGTTTTAAAAACTTTTATACATGCAAGTTAAATAAAACGAGGAGTGTCAAAATGTTACAACTAAATGCGGAAATACAACAAAGAGACGGGGTCTCTTAAAATGTTAGCAAAGAACATGTGTTTAGCAAAACTAGCTAATATCGTCTAGAGGTGAAAACTTCCAGGGACAACGCCCGCTAGCTCACACCCGAACCCCAAAATATCATATCCAAAAAGTCATCCACGCAAGCAACCTGTTCATTCATGAAAAACATGAACGCCACAATCAGTGGGGAGTAACTCCGGGTTCTCCCAGCCATATCACATTAAACGTACATATAAGGAAATACAAAAGTAGAATCATGCATATATAGATATCCATGTGAGTTGCGATAAGAATAGATTGGCAATTCGTTAGATAATGACAAGAGCATATGAAAATCAAATCCGAACCCATCATGTTATTCAAAGACTCGGGGAAGACACTCTTAGGCAACCGAATACGCTCACTAGGGCTTGCATCTCACCGTTAGCGGTATAAGATTGATAAGATTGAGACTCGACAGACAAACCAAGTCAAGTAATGCGATGATCACAATAAATCCAACATATTATCATCCATTCACGAACCAAGACATTGACGGTGTCCAATCATGCAATGACCATGAATAATATCATGAAATCACGCATTCAAAGAACGACGACACAGACGACATCTCTCACGGTAAATGAAACGCACTAGCATCGTGTACATGGCAAGTATGATTAAAAGGCATCCACGGGATAAAGCATTTCCCTGAACTCATACACGATCACATTTCGTATATGTGGACTAATTTCCTCCGGTAGGACGACGATAATAATACGGTCCTAGTCTAAATCTGGCCAGAATCCTGGAATCGCATTTTCCAGTTCGACATGCGATAAACGTTTCGCATCCAAGACTCGGTCAATCATATGACGCCGAGTACCCCAAATTCGGTAGCAACATTCACGAAAGAGGCGGAAAAGAGCTCTAGCCACATAACAAGCGGTACGCTACATGCAAATAACACCACCTCGCAAGTACACAACATTTGACGGCCGGGTCGATCAACGCATAGCGTTCAACTCCCAACAACGTCGTCGTATGTCCACTAGCACATGCATTTAAGCAGTAGGATACCTCTCCGTTCCGACATTCCAGCCTTACGAACGGGAAGGTAGCCAAGGGAATGAGAGTACAAAGCACAAGACAAAACAGTGCTCAAACCGTGATATTTGTAAAAACCGACTCAAAGTGGGACATATCGAAAACCGTCACGAAACATGTGATACAAGCGAATAAAATATCATATATCCAAAACATGAATATTATAAGCCACTACGTAAAATTATACGATAAACGGACCATGCGAACTATTATAAATTACGAGTTTTAGAAGTTAAAGGAAAACAATACAGCCGTGTTCCAGGCCGGGCATTGGACCGGTGGCCGGTGGGCCGGCTCAAAACACAGGCAAAAATCCAAAATCATAGAAAAACAGAGAAAAGTGGTCCAGGCCGGTCAGAGGACCGGCGGCCGGTGGACCGGCACAGAGCACCTCTTCATACAAACTCCAATTTTCCAAAAATGTTACTGATGTGTTCCCAGCCGGTTGGCAGACCGGTAGCCGGTCGACCGGCCAGGAACACCAGTTCATCCGTGAGCTTCCTTTACATGTTCAATCCATTTCAATTCTCATAAATCAATTCTAATAATCATCAACAATCAATATACATCATCAACAATCATCATATAACAACATTCATTAATCATACGATGAATTCTAGGCTTTCTAATCGTATTCTAATACGATTTCTAGCATATAAAGCATGTTAAACACGTAAATTATACCGAGTAACCCTTCACCGTTACCTTTAAGCGTCTCTACTAATCGTCAAGCTCCTCTTCAATAAGGTAATAGTCTTTGTCGGGATCTTGGAGGTCACCACCTACAAATAGACCATAAAAGATGAATGAAATTCATCTTGAGAAAGACGAGAAATTTGAAAAGCGAGAAAGACGATGATTTTAACATCAATACGGATAGAGGAAGGTAAGGGGAGAAGAATGAGACGAACTTAAGTGAATTCTATCAAGTAACGAATGCGCTAGGATGATTCAAAGGTCGAAAAAGCTATGGAGGCAAGGGTTTGAGTTTTCTTAAAGAGGAAGAAATGATTTTGTGTTTGTATGAGTGAAAATAGGTTAAGGAGTAGTGTGAGTTGTGTAGGAGAAAAGTCAACAAAAAGTCAAACTCGCCTTAAGACGGGATTCCCATGGAATCTCGCGGAAATTCTAAATTCGACTCGAAACTTAAAATTCTTAATTAAAACTTAAAATTACTGAAAGATATTCGTAAAATATTTCCATTATAAAAATAGGGTACATTTCCGGGTGTTACAATCACCCCACCTTTTAAAAAGTTTCGCCCTCGAAACTTGAGGAAAATAAAAATTACCTTACTCGAAAAGACTCGGATATTTACTACGCATAGAAGCTTCGGTTTCCCAAGTCTCTTCTTCGACATTAGCACTCCTCCACAAGATTTTCACCAAAGGAACTACTTTACTTCTCAACTTCCTATCCTTACGATCTAGGATGCGGATCGGCTTCTCTTCAAAGGATAAATTTGGTTCAAGCTCGGGCAATTCCTTTTGAAAGACATGGCTTGGATCACTAACATACTTACTCAATTGAGAAACATGGAATACATCATGAACCTTAGCCAAATTCGGCGGCAAATCCAACTTATAAGCAACGGCACCAATCCTCTTCACAATATCAAAGGGTCCAATGTATTTCGGACTCAATTTACCCTTAACACCAAACCGTTTAACACCCTTCATTGGAGATACCTTCAAGAACACTTTATCCCCAACTTCAAATTCTAAAGGCCTTCTTCGGATATCGGCATAAGACTTTTGACGGTCTTGAGCGGCTTTCATTCTATCACGAATGACCTTCACATTAACAATAGTCTCAACAAGAACATCGGGGCCTAAGTCACGAACATCACTCAATTGATTCCAACATATAGGACTCCGACATTTCCTTCCATAAAGAGCTTCATAAGGAGCCATCTTGATCGATGCATGATAACTGTTGTTGTAAGAATACTCCACCAACGGTAGACTCTTTTCCCAACTAGACTGGAAGTCAAGAGCACAAGCCCTAAGCAAGTCTTCTAAAGTCTGAATAGTCCTCTCAGTCTGACCATCCGTAGCGGCATGAAAAGCGGTACTCATCAACAACTTACTACCCATGGCCTCTTGCAAAGCTTTCCAAAATCTCGAACAGAATCTCGGATCTCGGTCGGATATAATCTCCATAGGAACACCATGATATCTAACAATTTCATCAACATACGCTTTTGCTAATCGGTCCAAACTCCAAGTTTCTTTGATCGGAATAAATCTAGCACACTTGGTCAACCAATCAACAACAACCCAAACAACATCTTTACCTCCAACGGTCCTCGGCAAAGCCATAACAAAATCCATCGAAATCGATTCCCACTTCCATAGCGGAATATCTAAAGGTTGTAGCAATCCACCGAGCCTCTTGTGTTCAATCTTCACTTGTTGGCAAGTCAAACATCTTCCAACATATGAAACAACATCACCCTTCAAGTTCGGCCACCAAAACTGTAGCTTCAAATCCTTGTACATCTTATCACCTCCGGGGTGAATAGAATAAGGGGAAAGATGATCTTCATCAAGAACTCGCTTCTTCAAATTAAGAGCATTAGGAACAAATAAACGACCATGGAAAGGAAGAACACCTTCATCATCAAACTTGAAATCTTTACCTTTACCTTCAAGAATCTTGGCTTGGATAGACTTGTAGGTAAGATCATCAACTTGGCTTTCGCAGATTTCACGGAGAAACACAGGCTCGGCAATCATAGCACCAATATGAAAAAATCCACGCTCTACAATTTCCAAACTCAACCTTCTAAACTCGGCACAAAGATCAACAGGTAATACATGCATAGCATTCAAAGCATGAGAAGCTTTCCTACTAAGAGCATCGGCAAAACCATTAGCCTTCCCTTCATGATACAACAACTCAAAATCATAATCATTCACCAATTCCAACCATCTTCTTTGTCTCATATTCAACTCTTTTTGAGTAAATATGTATTTCAAACTCTTGTGATCGGTGAAGATACGACAATGAACTCCAATTAAGTAATGTCTCCACACTTTCAAAGCATGAACAACGGCGGCCAATTCTAGATCATGAGTAGGATAGTTCACTTAATGAACTCTCAATTGCCTTGAAGCATAAGCCACCACCTTCCGATTTTGCATAAGAACACAACCTAATCCCATCTTAGAAGCATCACAATAGACATCAAAGTCTACCCCATCTTCAGGCAAAGTCAACACCGGAGCGGTAGTTAACCTCGTCTTTAACTCTTGAAACGCTGCCTCACAAGCTTCATTCCATAGGAATTTGGTTTCCTTCTTCAACAACTGAGTCATCGGTCTAGCAAGCTTAGAGAAATCCTTGACAAATCTTCGATAATAACCAGCTAACCCAAGAAAACTTCGAATCTCTCTAATATCAGTCGGACTCTTCCAATCAACAACGGCCTCAATTTTAGAAGGATCAACCATTACACCTTCTTTAGAAATCACATGCCCAAGAAAGGACACTTTAGGTAACCAAAATTCACACTTAGAGAACTTAGCATACCACTTCTGACGACGTAGAACACCCAAAATAATCCTCAAATGAATAGCATGCTCATCTTCGGACTTGGAGAAAATAAGAATATCATCAATGAATACCACCACACACTTGTCAAGATACTCACTAAATGTGCGGTTCATTTGATCCATAAAGATAGCGGGAGCATTCGTCAATCCAAATGGCATTACCTTGAACTCATAATGACCATACCTCGTACTAAAAGCGGTCTTTGGAATATCAATATCTCTAACCGGAATTTGATGATAACCAGATCTTAAATCAATCTTCGAAAAAGTAGAAGCACCCTTTAATTGATCAAACAAATCCTCAATTCTTTGTAAACGATACCTATTCTTGATTGTAATCCGATTCAATTCACGATAATCGATACACAACCTCATAGAACCATCCTTCTTCTTCACAAAAAGAACAGGAGCACCCCAAGCAGAGGCACTTGGTCGAATAAAACCCTTCTCAATCATATCATCCAACTGCTTTCTTAACTCTTTCAATTCAGATGGAGCCATACGATAAGGAGCTTTGGCAATTGGACCAGAACCAGGAACAAGATCAATGGAGAATTCAACATCGCGCTCGGGAGGGATCCCGGGCAAATCTTCGGGGAATACATCAATGAATTCTCGAACAATAGGCACATCTTCAATACTTGGCAAAGAGGTATTTGAAGAAGTCACAACACACAAGAATGCTTGGTACCTTTTAACCATACTTACCAACTTCAAAGCGGAAATTAAAGACACACCTTTACGGGGATGAGATCCCTTATAGGTTATTCTAACACCTAAAGGACTCTTAAGAAAATCTTTGGTCACGATACTCGAAACCTAGCATGATACATAGCTAACCCAGTCTATACCTAAAATAATATCAAACTCTCCTAGAGGAAACTTAAGGAGATTAGCGGGAAAGATAGAACCCGAAATAGATATAGGTACATTTGGATAAAGGGTTGAACAAGAGATAATATCTCCGGATGGTAAGGATATGGAAGTATCCTCACTAGATGTAGGCTTGATAGATAGTTTATTAGCGTAAGTTGATGACACAAAAGACATTGAAGCACCGGTATCAAATAAAATAAGACACGATTGCTCTAAGATTGAGAACATACCCGTAATGATCTCGGGATGAGCGTCGGCTACGGCACGACTCATGACAAAGATTGAACCCTTATGTTTAGGAGGAGGGGGCAACTTTCGGTCGGGGCAATCTTCATAACGATGACCACCCTTTTGACAAAAGAAGCAAATGTAAGGTCGGTTGGCACATGACACACCGGGGTGGTATGGTTGCCTACAACGGTTACATTGACGACCTTGCGTTTGAGCTTGAGGAGCATAAGGCCTATGAGCCATATTTGAAGTAGCTCTAGGGATAAAAGGAGCAGGATTCCTTGTATTGGTATTGGAAGAAGGATTAAACCTCCTCTTGTTAGTATAGGAGTTAGAAGAAGACGGAATAAACGGCCTCTTCCCATAAGCATTCGGCCTAGGAGCATAAGAAGGAGAGGGATTATTCATTAAAGCTTCATCCCTAATAGCCTTCATTGAATTTTCAGCCCATAAGGCATCGTCATAGAGATCTCCAAAGGATGCGGTACCCCTTCTCACTTTACTCTGAAGAACGGCATTCAACTTATTACGATAATAGAAAGCACGGTCTTCATCATCACGGATAAGCCTCGGCGCAAAATGAGCGAGCTCATTAAACTCCGTAGTAAACTCTTGAGCGGATAGTTTGCCTTGTTTAAAGTCAATGAACTCTTTAAGCCTTTGCTGCTTAAGCTCTTTAGGGTAAAACCTACCCTCCACAAGAGCTTTAAAGCAAGCCCAGTTAAAGTCCTCTTCAAGAACGGCAGTGGCACTTGTGATAGCCCACCAGTTGTCGGCTTCTCTCACCAGAAAGTGCTTTGCAATCCTCACCTTGTCCTCTTCTCGGACTTGGTAAAGATCAAACTGTTTCTCCATCTCACGGAACCAATCGGATAACTCCGTCGGATCCGGCTCTCCACCATATGGTACGATCTTACTTCTCGCTATTTGTCCAGCTACCCACGCGTAGCCACCTTGATGGTTATCCTCCCTTCTAGGGGGGACTTGGTTGGCATTAGCTAGAGCGGCATCTTGCTGATTTTTCAGCACTTGAGCAAGAGCTTCCATCATAACATTCTCAGCTAATCGTGGTCTAACCATCTTCATAAGAAACAAAAACAAATTAAGTTACTCCTATCAATTAGCATAAACAAATAGACTACCAAGTAAAGTCCTTAACTTCTACCCAACTCTCATTTATTATTTCAAGGTCAAGTAGTTTAAGTTAGGGGTCACGTGTGTGCGTCGGGAGCGATCAAAGCTCTGATACCAACTGTGACAACCCTCGCGAATGCGGAAATATAAAACATACAAGCATGTGAATTATATAGCGGAAATAGGTAATTTTTAAAAACTTTTATACATGCAAGTTAAATAAAACGAGGAGTGTCAAAATATTACAAACTAAAAGCGGAAATACAACAAAGAGACGGGGTCTCTTAAAATGTTAGCAAAGAACAAGTGTTTAGCAAAACTAGCTAATAACGTCTAGAGGTGAAACCTTCCAGGGACAACGCCCGCTAGCTCACACCCGAACCCCAAAATATCATATCCAAAAAGTCATCCAAAGCAAGCAACCTGTTCATTCATGAAAAACATGAACGCCACAGTCAGTGGGGAGTAACTCCGGGTTCTCCCAGCCATATCACATTAAACGTACATAGAAGGAAATAAAAAAGTAGAGCATGCATACATATAGATATACATGTGAGATACGATAAGGATAGATAGGCAATTCGATAAAAATGATAAGAGCATATGGAATACAAATCCGAATCCATCATGATATTCAAAGACTCGGGGAAGACACTCTTAGGCAACCGAATACGCTCACTAGGGCTTGCATCTCACCGTTAGCGGTATAAGTTTGATAAGATTGAGACTCGACAGATAAACCAAGTCAAGTCATGCGATGATCACAATAAATCCAACATATTATCATCCATTCACGAACCAAGACATTGACGGTGTCCAATCATGCAATGACCATGAAAAATATCATGAAATCACGCATTCAAAGACGACGACACAAGACGACAACTCTCACGGTAAATGAAACGCACTAGCATCGTGTACATGGCAAGTATGATTAATAGGCAGCCACGGGATCACATTTCCCTGAACTCATACGCGATGCTTACATTTCGCCTATGTAGACACATTTCCTCCTGGTAGCACGACGATAATAATACGGTACTAGTCTAAACATGGCCAGGATCTCGGAATATAACGTTTTCCGATTCGACGTGCGATAAAACGTTTCGCACCCAAGACTCGGTCTTACACTAGACGCCGAGTACCCCAAATTCGGTAGATCAATTAACGAAAGAGGCGGAAAACGAGCTCAAGCCTCATAACATGCGGTACGCTACATGCAAATAACACCACCCTCGCAAGTACACAAAAAGGTGACGGCCGGGTAGACAACGCATAGCGTTCAACTCCCACAACGTCGTGTATGCCCACTAACACATGCATTCAAGTAGTAGGATACCTCTCCGTTCCGACATTCCAGCCTTACGAACGGGAAGGTAGCCAAGGGAATGAGAGTACAAAGCACAAGACAATATAGTGCTCAAACCATAACAATTGTAAAAACCGACTCAAAGTGGGACATAGCAAAAACCGTCACAAAACATGTGATACATGCGAAAGAGATATCATATATCCAAAACATGAATAGTATAAGACATTACGTAAAATTATACGATAAACGGATCATGCGAACTAATATAAATTATGAGTTTTAGAAAGTAAAGGAAAAGAATACAGCCGTGTTCCAGGCCGGGCAGGAGACCGGTGGCCGGTGGGCCGGCTCAGAACACAAGGCAAAAATCTAAAAATCACAAAAACAGAGAAATGTAGTCTAGGCCGGTCATTAGACCGGCGGCCGGTACCCCGGCTCAGAGCACAACACTAACAAACACAAAAATCACAAGTTTGGAAACTATCAAAACAAGGGTCTACTTCAAATGGTCATAACTAGAGTTTTAGATATGGGAATTCAGAAATTCCAAGTTGAGGTGATAGCTTATCCTCTTACGGTTCCAACGAGTGGTCACAAGACCAAAACAAGCAAGTAACGAAAGAGTTATGATCATTCTACGAAAAAGGGTCGGTGCAGGAAATTCCTAGCCGGGCACTAGACCGGCTGCCGGTCCTTCGGCCAGGAACCCCATTCTACCCGAGAACAACCAACACCATTCCTATCATTTTCAATTCTCCTAATTCACTTTTAATAATTATCAACAATCAATATTCATCATCAACAATCATCAAATAACGACAATCATAAATCATAACATGATTCCTAAGCTTCTAATCGTATTCTAAATACGATTTCTAACATATAAAGCATGCAAAACACGTAAATGATACCGAGTAACCCTTCACCGTTACCTTTACGCGTCTTTAATCGATTACTAAGCCTTCCTAATCTCCACCTACATACAATTAGATAATAAAAGACGAATATCATTCATCTTGAGAAAGACGGATTATTTAAAAAGCGAGAAAGACGGTAATTTTATTACCAATACGGATAGAGGAAGGTAAGAGGGGAAGAATAAGACGAACTTACGTGAATTCCGACAAGAAACGAATGCGGTATGATGAATCTAAGAATGGATCAAAGAGGGAAAGCTTTTGATTTGGGTTTCTTAGTGATGAAGAAAAGTGTTGGTGTTTGTGAATGAAATAGGTTAAAGGAGGTAGTATGAGATATATATAAGGAAAAAGTCAACAAAAGTCAAAGACGGTTTAAAAGTCAAGAAAATTCAAAGACGACTTAAAATTCAAGAAAAGTCAAAGACGACTTAAAATTCAAGAAAAGTCAAACTCGACTCAAAAGTCAAGAAAAGTCAAACTCGACTCAAAAGTCAAGAAAAGTCAAACTCGACTCAAAAGTATAGAAAAGTCAAACTCGCCTTAAAACGGCATTTTCCTGGAATCTCACAGAAATTCCAAATACGAACTCGGAAATTCTAAATTCGACTCGAAACATAAAAAGCTAATTTAAAACTTAAATTCGCTGAAAAGATTTCGTAAAATATTTCTACTAGAAAAATAGGGTACATTCCGGGTCGTTAGCAATCACCCCTCCTTTAAAAAGAGGTTCGTCCTACGAACATGAGAGAGAAAAATAAAAAGTATCAAAGACAAGATCGGTTTTACAAATCAAAACACGAAAAGCCTTTGCCAACGGGAAAACATTTATGAAAATCTGATGTTCTTTCGAAAACGGTTAAGGAAAGTTTTCTAAGTGTGATGAAACTTTACTTACGGATCTCAAGAATGTCGTCGGCGCCGAGAACTTAATTATCCAAAAAAGCACAGTCGAAATAGTGAAATCGAAAAATTTCAAAACAACGTTAGTAAGTGCAGGACTAGTTATCAGACGCGTCTCCAATAACAAGTGCAAACATCCAACCAAACGCAAAATCCAAATATAAATGCAAAAGAAATCCATTTTCTCCAAAAAGAGGGTACACAAACCATTTTTAAACTCCTTTGAAATGTTAAATTAGAAATATAGTATGGAAATTTGAAAGTTTTATCAAAGATAAAATCAAATAACACGACATTACACGTACATAGAGCGACTCGAACTTAAAGTTCACAAATCACGATAACAAAATATATACAAAACACGCACAAACGAAACAAATCGAACTCTTAGAGATAAAAAGATGACAATAAAATCGGCAGGAAGATCTACAAGAATTCGATAGTTCTAACTCTACTGATAAACTAGATCCTCAAGAGAAGGCAATTTACCCAATTTGCAACTCATCATTTTCAATCATCAGAATTCCTACAAAAATATTCCATAATCATGACACTTCGAGTAACAAATCCCAATTATTCGAATCCAATTAGAATCTACTAAGGTCCATCGGCACGGTAGACTCCACAACTAACAATCCACATGAAAGAGACTTACAATGAAATCCTTTAATCCAATTTACTTCAAACTCATTATCCTAAATTTACAATGAACTTTCTCATCCCCGAAAGTCAAAACACAATCAAAGCATCAAACACAATTATCTAAGATTCAACTAGCCTCATCCAAAGTCTCACGACAAGGGAAAATCCACAATCCATTATCGGTTATAAGGATTCTTTAATACGCCATGACATCCTTAATTCGATCATTACTACGCTCGAAGCCTCAAATATAAATAGTCACATTAGCAAACTATGGAGGTTACTAATCCTCAAGATAAATGGGTTCACCATTCTAACTCTATAATCCATAACAACCGAGCATTCATTATCCAAAGCTTGCAACGAACATTTCTCAATTTCAAACTATGATTCCTTAAGAATAAAAGAGAATTACTAATCCCAAACCGCAAATGACCAATCACTTGGAAATCAAACAACCATTCAAATCATCTATTTCATCTAAAACTCAAAATGAATCGATTTTCATTGATGACAAAACTCCTCAAACTTTGGGTACCAACTCAATTACCCTAAAGCAAAGTCTCTTTTAGAATCCACCAATTAGAGACATCTAATTCCCAAATGATATCCCAAGCAACCGTTATAATACCCAACATCAACAAACTATTATCATGATCAACTCAATTCTCAAAACAACACTACAATACCAAACTCCGAATCTAACATCACCAAGAGATGATACATTATCACTATTAGGACTCATCCTAGAGCTTAAGTCTTATTTCTCATGATCAAATACAACCTGAACTTTGCTCAATCCAAAGACACATCTTCTAACTAAAGAATTCCAAAATACATTACTCTTACTCTCTGAGCCTTACAAACGGAATATCCAATCCACTAAGGAAAAGATGAAGCGGCAACGAGATAGGAAACGATAAGAAATCTCAAGGAGAACACGAGAATAAAATCAGGCACGAGATTAAAAGAGGGGAACGCTGAAAATAACGAGGGCAAGAAAGAGACAAAGCAGATAGTAGAGTTATGAAGATATCCGCGTAAGAAATAAGATACGAGTATGCGATTTCTTAAAGATCAATCTTTACAAAAGCATTCAAGAATGGAAATGAAAAGGGACAATGGCACGGGTAATGGTTTAAGGTTTAATCCACAAAATTTCTCCTTTCAAACTTAATGCGATAATAAAACCACTTAATTATTCCTTTACAAAGGCCTCTTACAAGGGACCATCATACCACGAGCAATCATCAAAGTAAGGTACACCTAGACTTGATAAATCGACTACAACCCAAATCATCCATCCTTTCATATCACACGGATTCCCAATTGCGGAATTGTAACTCAAGTATAATAACATTCCTTTAGCTCAAATATTCAACACAACCTCAAAGGTTTGTTTAATTGAAGGACTAACAAATACTCTCTTATACTCGGTCATCTTCAAGTCTATAGCCCACGAGTTCATTATTATCAAAGTACAACATCAAGTCAAACATCATCATTAACGTCCCAAGGTATTTCCATCATAGCTCACATCATCAAATCTCGCTCATATTTATAATCCTCAAGTAATATGGTTCAACTTACAACGAAACCTTACTACTCAAAACGAGTCTCCGATACCATAAGATAAGATCATATTTTTAAATCCAAGAATTATAGCCAAAAGCTTTTCCACCAAGCCTATACTCACAAACACACAAAAGGAAACCACAAGACGTCACTAAATCTCAAAAGCATTTTACAACTCAAGGCATCATTCAAACTCCTAAATTCAAAAGAATAAATCGCTAATGGGTTAAGAAGTCTTAGCCCACTCATTCAACCTTACACCTTCAAATATCATGAACTATCCACACATTAGTCATGACAAGCATCAAGCATTAAAATCATCAAACTTATCTTACTACCTTTCCTTAAGGATACCAACTCTCACCATCATAGGGTGAAATTAGATCTATACCATTTTCCTCAAATCACAAATTCATTTTGAACAAACACCAATATTCCACAAAGTCTAAAATTCTTCCGATCAAGAACAATATGCCACAAACAAAAAAGGTAGGGTGACCACAAAAGGTCACATAAGGAAGTTAATGGTACAAATTGATAAAGAAGAGGAAGGTAACAAGAGTAATTTTCCAAGAGGCAAACAAGTTGGAAAAGAAAGAAGCACCTAGATAGAAGGAAGAGAGCATAATACAATAAGGACGAGAGAATTCAAAAATGAGGAAGAAATACAATTCAGTTAGGCTAGTAAATCTTCAAATCTCCGGTAGAGGATATTTCTTCTAGGTAACCCATTGATCCACCTTAAGACAGTAGATACAAACAAACATAACATCACTCAACACAATCAAACAAACAAGTTAGAACCTAACAAACATCAAGTACACCACAGACTACCACCTTAGGTCCTTAAGTCTACCCATCTCTCATTGATTATTTCAAGGTCAAGTAATTTAAGTTTAGGGTTCACGTGTGTGCGTCGGGAGCGATAAAGCTCTGATACCAACTGTGACAACCCTCGCGAATGCGGAAATAATAAACAAACAAGCATGTGAATTATATTGCGGAAATAGGTAGTTTTTAAAAACTTTTATACATGCAAGTTAAATAAAACGAGGAGTGTCAAAATATTACAACTAGGTAAGGAAATACAACAAAGAGACGGGGTCTCTTAAAATGTTAACAAAGAACAAGTGTTTAGCAATTAAGCTAAAATCGTCTAGAGGTTAATCTTCCAGGGACAACGCCCGCTAGCTCACACCCGAACCCCAAAATATCATATCCAAAAAGTCATCCATGCAAGCAACCTGTTCATTCATGAAAAACATGAACGCCACAGTCAGTGGGGAGTAACTCCGGGTTCTCCCAGCCATATCACATTCAAACGTACATATAAGGAAATACAAAAGTAAAATCATGCATATATAGATATACATGTGAGATACGATAAGAATAGATAGGCAATTCGATAAATAATGATAAGATCATGTGGAAATCAAATCTGAAACCATCATGTTATTCAAAGA
>JAIUZE010069100.1:0-36136 GCA_022085475.1 Heliosperma pusillum
GAAGGTAGCCAAGGAAATGAGAGTACAAAGCACAAGATAAAATAGTGCTCAAACCGTATCATTTGTAAAAAACGACTCAAAGTGGGACATAGCAAAAACCGTCACAAAACATGTGATACAAGCGAATGAAATATCATATATCCAAAACATGAATATTATAAGTCACTACGTAAAATTATACGATAAACGAATCATGCGAACTATTATAATTTACAAGTTTTAGAAATTATATGAAAATAACACAGCCGTGTTCCAGGCCGGCATAGTGACCGGCGGCCGGTACCCCGGCTCGGAGCACAAGGCAAAAACCAAAAATCATAGAAAACAGAGGAATCTGTTCCAGGCCGGCATAGTGACCGGCGGCCGGTACACCGGCTAGGAACCCCTATATACAAAAATCCCAAAATTCTCAAAGATGTTACTGATGTGTTCCCAGCCGGTGGACAGACCGGCAGCCGGTCGACCGGCAGGGAGCACCCCTTCACCCGTGAGCTTCCTTTACTTACCCAATTCATTTCAATTCTCAAATATACTTCTAATAATTATCAACAATCAATATACATCATCAACATTCATCATATAACAACATTCATTAATCATAACACGATTCCTAAGCTTCTAATCGTATTCTAAATACGATTTCTAGCATATAAAGCATGTAAAACACGTAAATGATATCGAGTAACCCTTCACCGTTACCTTTAAGCGTCTTCACTACTCGTCAAGCTCCTCTTCAATAAGGTAAATCGTCTTTGTCGGTATCTTGGAGGTCACCACCTACAAATAGATCATAAAAGATGAATAAAATTCATCTTGAGAAAGACGGAAAGTTTGAAAAGCGAGAAAGACGATGATTTTAATATCAATACGGATAGAGGAAGGTAAGAGGAGAAGAATGAGACGAACTTACGCGAATTCTAGCAAGTAACGAAAGAGCTAGGATGATTCAAAGATCAAAAATACTATGGAGGCAAGGGTTTGAGATTTCTTAAGGGGAAAGAAATGTGTTTGTGTTGAATAATAGGTTAAGGGAGTAAGTGGAATATAAAGGAAAAAGTCAAGGAAAGTCAAACTCACCTTAAGACGGAATTCTCATGGAATCTCGCGGAAATTCCAAATACGAACTCGGAAATTCTAAATTCGACTCGGAATAATAAATTCTAAATTAAAACTTAAATTCACTGAAAAGTAACCGTAAAATATTTTCATTATAAAAAATAGGGTACCTTTCCGGGTGTTACACTGGATGGCTGTTAAAAACATCCTTAACTACTTACGAAGGACTAAGGATTGGGTATTGACTTATGGAGGAGTTACTAAGCTATGCGCAATCGGTTACGCAGATGCTAGCTTCCAAACGGATCGAGATGACTCGAAATCTCAGTCTGGATTCGTCTTTACTCTTAATGGCGATGCGGTCAGTTGGAAAAGTTCCAAACAAAGTGTTATAGCAGATTCTACAACTGAGTCCGAGTACTATGCCACTTCGGAAGCTGCAAAGGAAGCTATATGGATGCGTCAGTTCTTACAAGGACTAACCGTAGTTCCTAGTTCGAATGACCCAATCACCATCTATTGTGATAATAGAGGTGCCATGTGAAAGTCCTAGACCTCTAATTAGACTCCTCTAATTATTTCATTAAATTACATTAACTTAATGATTTAGGATCTAGTTATCATGCATGCAAATATAAAAGCATAAATATAAATATAAGATGAATTTCCTTACAATGGAAATTTTCGGTCCAATATGGGCACAATAAGAACTCCTTCTTATTGTTCTTGAGCATGAAATTGATAGATGATCCTCCATAAAACAACCTCCAAAGAAGAAGGTCTCCTTCTAGTTGCACCCAAGATTAAACCCAAATAATCTTACCTTATTATTAACTAGATAATAAGTAAGACATAATACTACTAATATTAGTATATTACTACACTAGTAATATGTAGATAATACTAGTTTGCATGTAGGTTTTGAGAGATGTTGAATTTAGAAAGAGAAGTGAGAATAAGCATAATAAATTCAAATGATCCAAAATTGAACAACAATTGTTCAATATAAAGGCCTTATGGCCGGTCACCATAAGCCATATTTGGCTCTTATTTTGCTTATTTTACTCACATGCAAAAACCTTTGAGTGTTGGTAGTAAATGTAATGATAACTGTGTCATAACAAGTCATTATCATGTGATGGAGTGTGGTAGTAGTAGAGAATAAATACTATTGTTCTCCACTTGAAAGATCCGGCCTCCACATGTGAAATGTGGTCCATTTTGATTTTTGATATTTGTCCTACAAATACTTATAATCATATGCTTAATTATCTTGTATAATTAAGTGTTAATTTGATCAAATAACAATTTTATAACTCAAATTAATAATCAATATACACTCAACTTTTAAGTGATATTTAACCATTATATCAATATATAATGGGTCCCACAATGTCCAGTTAATTTATTTTACAACTCTTTGTAAATATAATTAACTCATTACCTCTTTCTCAAAATATATGCATAACCTCAACTAATTTAATGAATTAACGATTAATCATTAAATTAAATCTTATTTAATCGTATTAAAATAAGACGTAAAATTTATTCAGTCAGTTATCGTATAAGCATGAAGGGAACATTATTTTCATGGGAATTAAACGTGTTCCTAAGTTGTAGTAGCTGTATATATGGATTAGATAAATGTCTCTTTTTCATATACTATTTATAACATCATCGTATTGTTTCATATTTTGTTTTTCATGTGGATTGTACGACAACATTGAACGCTACAAAGTGAACTGAATTACATTATATTTGTTTTGGTCCGTAATCGCCACATGAGCTGATAACTCTCGCAATTATATTGTGAAGTTGATTGATGGTGGGTTCAACGAGCCATAAGTCAAACGGTTGACTGATCGATCATAGATACGAGTTATAAAGATACCTCGTAGGACATCGTAACAACATTATGAAGTCCTAAATGTGTAAAAACATTCAGTGCCAGGTCGTGGATTGGACGTCCATAGTGTTCCTAGAGTCGATTCTTTTGACTATCGACTGTCTCTTGAGATTAAGGTAGTTTTTGGGTGACTTTAGTTTCTTTCTCATGGTCGACCGTAACAGGAGGTTAAGCACATTTTTACTGGGTCATTTCATACTGTGCTTGTATCTGCAGGATTTGAGTTGAAGAAAATATCCAACCTTTATCAGGTTTTGTTATTTCTCAGGGCCACTCGAGGAGTTGTAACTGAAATGCATGACCATGCTCGAATAATGATTCGTTTATCAGTTAAGTTACTCTCTAGTTGGGAAAACCACTCTTGATACTGATCACTTGTAAAATACGACCTTTGTGAATACGGACTTTGCAAATTGTTTTACATTGAGTGGGAGAAATTTTGGATATGAGAATCGGTTATCGCACATACACTTGTGAGGACAAGAGGAAGATTGTTGGAGATAGTGTCCTCCACAGTTAGTGTGATAACGTGTATAAATCTCTTACAGGTTCACAGGGTATGCTTAGTATTCTTATCAGTTGATTAACGTTTATCGATAACGGTTGGCTTGCTAGGAGTTTGACGTTATTGTCATTTTAATGGCGGTGATTAACTGGTCCCTAAAAGTCACACCTAAAGGATGTGTCTGAGAGATGTGATTATATGAATAATATAATCATATTGACGCCTTATTATATGAATAAAAGGTTAGTCGATGTATATGACTAAATGGTTAGTGAATGTAATGATGATACGATTATTTAATACGATTAAATAATACTAGCTGAGACGAATTAAATGTTAATTCGTAATTGAATATAAACTGTTATTTCTAATTAATGTATATAATGTAATTATTTAACACGATTAAATAATGTAAGCTTAAACGAATTAAATATTAATTCGTAATTAAATATAAACTGTTATATTTAATTAGCAAATTATAAATATACGATGTTTATAATTGACGTATATATTATAATATTACATTCACATATTATACATTAAATAAATAAAATAAGGAAGAATCCTATCTTGACTCCAATTCCTAATACAAGTAGAAGAAAAAAGAGGGAAGACTCCTCCCTCTACTAGATTTCTATTTGGACGTGTAAAAGGAGAGAGGAGGAGAGGTCTATATAAACTCTTCTTCTCTACATAATTTATCATTCAGTTCTTGACACAAAAATCATCAGTAATTTTTGTATTCTTTTTAGCACAAGAAAAGGCATATCTCAGAGCATCTTGGGTGCAACAATTAGGAGAATATCGATTTCGATATTGTTCATAGGCCAAATTTGCTAGGACCAAAGGTTAATTCTAAATTCCTATAATTTTATATTATGCAATTCATTTATGACTCGTAATTCATATACTATAGTTTCGTTATAATCCGTAAAATTAATGACGAAATATACCGATATTTCCAACAAACCCTACCTCAAAACAATTTCCGCAACCATGGCAAGCAAGACTAGATACCTTCTTCTATGAATTTCCCTCCTAACAACTATAAAATTAATCTAAATCAACAGTCTATTTTACTTACTTAATTCTCAACCCTAATTCAAATTAGAGTTCCAGTAAATTCATCCCACAACATTAATTAAACTAGAGATTAAGACACTTACGACAAGGTTGATGCAAAATGAACGATCACAAAAATCCTAAGCCTTAGTGATGAATTAGGATGATTAAGAGAGGTTTAGAGAGAGTTTCATAAAGCCTTTAGGGTTTTAGAATGAGAGATGAACTCACGAAATCCATTTATAACCCTAAATCATCTTAATCCAAAATCGCTCGAAAAACCCGTCATACCTATGCACTTGGTCGAGTACTCACCATACTTGGCCGCATGGGCGGACCCACATACACCAATGGTGTAGCATTTGCTACACCAAAGCCTTGAAAATTACTAAGTAAACAAATATTTGCTACTCTATAACTATGTATTAATTAGTCATTAAATGACATAATGTCTCCCGGAAGCATTTTTTCTCATTATAATCTCAATTCCAATAGAATATTGGTACCATTAATGAGGTCCTTTTAGTTACTCATTTATTACTTCATTAATATTTGTTGTCTATTAGTTAATTTTTTTTTCAAAATTCCCAAGGAAAGATTGTGTTAAATGATGTTTACAAATTATATTGAAACTAATTTGACTATCATTTTGATTATTTATTAGTCGATTTGTGATTAGAAATTGATTTTTTAATAGTTATTGCTTGCTTGCTTGCTTGCTTGCTTGCTTGCTTGCTTGCTTTTATTATTATAAACTTAATTGTTTTGTATCTAGAGTTTGAGTTGGTTTTAATACTCCGTATTATTTTTTCATGACACTTATATAAGTAAAATAAATGCCTACATAGTTTCTACATGAAAGAACAACAAAATATGGAAATTTGATAATATCGTATATACTGTGTAAATAAAAGCATACATAAAATTGGGTCGTATACCAGTTTTAGATGTTTTCGAGTATTATAATTTTTTGCTACACCAAAAATTATCTTCTGAGTCCGCCCCTGCTTGGCCGAGTACCACCTAGGCAAAAGGCTGCCTAAGCTAAGTGATAGACTCGACTACTCGGTCGTGTGCACCCAACTCGATCGAGTACCAGGTACACGAAAATACGGAGTATATATTACACTTAATCCTCCCCTAACCTCTAATCATCTCTCATAATCCTTAATTAAGCGTATCCTTAATCATTCGTTAGCGAATCTTGTGGGTAGATTGTTCCAATCAAATCTCTTTTGTTCTTTTGGGTAAGTCTTTTGTTTGAGTCTTGATTGAATATTTAGTTTTGGAATAAATAGTAGTAGAAATAGTACGTAATATATATATGTGATTGATAATTTTAGGTAATGGATTAATTGTGCTATGTGGATTGTCTTGGATGCTTATATGCTTGGATTGTGAAAGGGTGGGATTTTGTACTTGGTTCATGTGTATATGATTGATTGATGTGTGTTGTGATATGGTTGTGACATGTTCTCGGTGCTGTGATTGTGACATGTGATATTTGGTATACCGGAGGTGTGCATATGGAGCGGTTGGCACCTATTATGTCTAGTACGAAATCTACTTTTTCTAGTAACACCAAACAGGTCCAAGTAAAAGGTTTGACTACGAGTTCCTCAACCTTACTCGACCGAGTTCGTAACTGAAATACGGAGTATTACACAGTTAGTATTACGGCTTATGGTAAATACAGAGTATTACACAGTTAGTATTACAGTTTATGGTAATTTATTTTCCAAAAGTAGACAATTATCCGGTAAAATGATATTGTAAACTAATTAGAAAGAAAACAACAATTCTCAATAAATGAGAAGTCAAATTCTGAAAGTTGCTTATGAAAAACCCAAATTTTCGTTTGTGACGGGGGCGATCTGTCGCAAGCTTGCGACGGGTCAAATCCCCCTCATAAAGGGTAAGTGGAGGACAAATGGAGTACCCTACTTGCCTTGTCACTTGCTCTTTGTGAGAGTAATTTGACACGTCACAAATTTACGACGGATCTCCATCACAAGCAAGACTTATTGTATAAAGAAAGCATCGTCTCCATTCCCATATATACTCGAGTACTTGACCACACCTTGAAAAAGACCATAGTCAACCATGTGCACTTCATGTGTCGAATTAGAGACTAATGTATTAAATAGCCACCTAAAGTAACGACAGAGCTACCCCAATATCTTGGACTTTAACCTCATTAATTAATTATAATGCATTGCCACTTTTTTAGAAAAGAAAAATAAAAACATCCTTTGCATTAATCATAAACACAAGCTTTTTACAATGCCCACGCTTCCTAATGAAGCTAATTAACTTTTCAAGGGGTACTATTACTAGCTACACAATCACTTTTATATATAGAAAGCTTTAAGTGGCCTTTTTTAAAAGCATTACCTAAAGTCAAAAACTATCCAAAAAAATTACAATTGTAAAGTCCACTTTTAGATAACTTTTTGTTGTAATATACATAGTGTATTAAAAATACATACTCCCTGCATTTCATTCGATCCAATACATTTGTATTTTGGGCATAATTCATAAGTGTGGATGATTTTCGATACAACCTCTAACATATAACATAAAAGATAGTTATGTAATATCTTGTTTGAATTGTCTTACCGAGTACATTGTGAATATCGAATTTTTATAATTTCATTAATATGTTACTAAAGATATAGAAAAATGCATTGATATATGTGTATAAAGCAAATGTATAAATATGAATGAAATGGAAGGAGTATAATATATGTTATGGGAAGGCGGGATTTCTTGTGAAAGGCTGAAAATTTTCAAGCGGGTGATTAATAACAAAATAAGGTAGATTAGTTAAATAGGAAAAAAAATTATAAATTTTGAATTGCTCGGAGGAACAATCGCCCTACTAGCCCTCTACCTCCACCACTAGTTAAGTAGTTATGCATACTTTGATTAATCTGTAAAAGAAAATTTATGGGTCGTTTGGTTCCAAGTATCCGAATGGATTGTGATAACATAAGGTATGGAGGTTAGAACCTCATATTTGCTTAAGTTGCTTACAAGTGTGTGTTCGATCTTGTAATGGATAGAATAGTAGTAGTATGGTTGGATGGAGTTAGAAACTTGGAACCTAAAATTGAGTTAGACTCATAAGAGTTTTTTAAAACTTCAATGTGTGCATTCAAACCCCGTTATTTCTCATAGATAATTAATATTTTGTCAAGTAAAAAAGTATATTAATCAAGTTGATCTAATGGTTACCCTTTTTTGGCTTTATTTCTTAGTTGAAGGTCTTGTGTTCAAGTCTTCGACTCAACAATTTTTATTTAATGTTATTTTACATATTTCTTATATTGGAAATACTTCGCTTAGTGTGTGTGGCCCAGCTTTCTAAAGTGTTTTTGGACTTAAAAACCACTTTTTCAGCAAAACACATCATTATTAAAAAAGTTCAAAATAAATTGTCAAAAACTTAAAATTTGCCTTTTTGTCCATAAAAATAAAAGCACCAATTTGAAGCTAGTTTTTGAAAACTACTTTTTAAAAATTAAGCTAAAGAAATAGAAACTCATCCTTATAAAATGAGTTTAAATTCATTTTTCATCCTTATAAAATGAATCTCATTGATGAACATTTCTAAAATCTAACTTTATTCAAAAGAGAAGTTTGCTATATTCTCATTTCTCATGGACGTAGATGCTAGAGATCCAACCGCTGATATCGAACCGTTAATCACATGTTTTAGAAATGAGGTGAGCAATGAGCAACCATCACACCAAACCCACTTGACCCGAGTATATAGATCTATGTAGATATCGAACCGTCTCGTACAAACATCATATTTTACAAATTAAAAAAAAGGAAAAAATAATAATAATAGAGTGCACATTATTTTTAGCAAGTTGATCCACATAATATATGGAAATGATGATACGGGAAGGCGCCCTTGTGGTGTAGCAAAGTAATAATAGTAAAAGATAAATCTACTCAAATACTCCGTATATATTATCACGCTGTCCCGAATAACAAACTGTTATACAAAAATCACAAAATTACAAACAAACGCCTCAAATCTTCGAACTTCTCCGTAGATTAAGAGAGAGAAACTATAACAAACAAACACACACAGACGAGCAAACAGTTCTCGCTTTTTTTTTTAGAGAGAGAAAATAGTTGCAACAGCTTCCATGGCGACAATCTTGCAGATCTCGAAACCCTAGCTTTCTTCAAGAAATCTTTTTCTTGTTCTTCGCGCTTCTTTCTTCCTTTCACTGTTCGAGATCGGCGTTTTTCCGCATTATTTTCTCCGTTTTGTTTCTTACATGTTTGTTCATTTTCGCCGTTTTTTCCGCCATTGATTCTCTCATTTTTCTCTCTTTCTCGAGTAATTGCGATATAACGTAGTGATACAAGTAAAATCAGCGTGTTTTCGAAGAATATTCGAAGAATTTCCACGTTTTTTCGGCGTTTTTCGGAGAATTTGAGATTTTGTTTAGTTCGATTAATTTTGAAAACTAATGGACGACCGAGGCGGTGGCGGAGGAGGTTCGTTCGTTGCGGTTCGACGGATTTCGCAAGGATTAGACCGCGGTGTTGCTTATCATTCGAATTCCGGTACGTTTTTCTCTTTGATTCCGTATGTTTTATCTTCGATGAACTGTAAATTTACGAGGAAATGATGTAATTTGCATTTTTAATCAATTATATATGTTATTATTGTTATTGTTATATGTTTACTATTTTAGTTTGATTTTATGAATATGAAGTGAATTGAGTTGTTAGTTGCTATATTGTTATATTGTTATAGGATAGTTGTAAGTTTGTTAAGTATTTGAGTAATAATAATTGTATAGTGGAGAGAGCTGTGAGTTAGCTGGATGATTGGAAGATATGGAAAATTCAGCATTTTGACTTAGGTCTTTATTATGTTGGCGATCACGTTCGTCGATTTTTATACCGAGTCAGAAATTAATATCTTATTGTCATTGATATTATTTTGTGAAGATTGTCATTGTTTGGTCGGCTACCTGTTCTAACTTCTAACTGTTGCGATTTGCACTAAATCGCTTTAGTAGTAGTATTTGTCGAAAAGTTGATTTGAAGAAGTTTGAAAAGTGAGGTGTTGCGGGGTTTTGTCAGCTCGTTGTGTTGAAATTTGAGTGAAAGATATGGATCAATTGCATCCTCCTCTTGTCATTTATAGAAACGGTGATTTGGCTGTTTTTAGTGTGTTTTCTCGTGGTTTCAAGTTCTCGGATGTTTGGCTACTGCATTTGATATCTTTGTTTTTTTAATGTTGAAATCGTTTGAGTTTATGGATTATGTATTGATTTAGCATGCGCGACTGTGTAGTTCTATGCTTGATTGCTTTCCTACGCATGTTAATTGTGTGTGAATAAGTGAACGTTGAAGTTTATTAACATGCTTGTTCGTGTGTTTGTTGCAGCTGAGGTTGCAGGCTCAGCAGCATGGCTAGGCCGAGGTCTTTCATGTGTGTGCGCGCAAAGAAGAGACAGTGACGCTCGGCCGTCTTTTGATCTGACTCCAACTCAGGTTATTTATGTGAGATTAAGCAGCTGATCAATGTATTTTTTCAGTTTATTTTCTTTAGCTATCTTTTTTAATCTGCCGGTAAACCAACAATTACAGATATGTAGATCTGTGCTCTGTTTCCCTGATTTGAATTAGCTTTCAACTAGGTGTTAATATAGTAAAAGTTGTCATTAAGGTGATATCCCTATGGATTAATTGAGATTGTTTGTTCCTCAGAAAGTTGCAAAAATCTATGGTATAGCCTTCTTAGATACTTAGATTGTCTTTCTACGTTCGCGTATTTTCTTGTGTGAATTGTTGGCATCACTTGTGGCTGTAGTCTTTGATGTGCATTGTTGTAAAAACTTCAAGCAGACTTAATTTCCGATTACCTATATGCTTATAAAGGCAGATTTTGTATAATTGCCTCTAGAATGTTGGCTTGGCGCTTGTATTTGCCTATTTGCTACTCGCTCCTATTCTCAATAAATACAAAAATTAAGAAAACACACTACCCCACCATATAATTAAATTTGGACCACACAAATACACTACCCCACCTTACAATTAAATTTAGACCACACAAACACTTACGAAAAAAGGAAATAGGGAAAGTATTGTGAATAGACAAAAATAGAAATGAGGAATGTTATTGAGAATAGGAGGGAGTATTATTCTATCTTCTTGTTTTCTGGATATGCTTGTAGAGTGTAGACATTCCAACTGATGTGACAACTGTAGAGTATTGCCTCATTTCAGAACTAGAAATCATTGCCTTTTCTTCTCGGTAGCTGCTATGCATTCCTGAGTATTTTTCTTTTTGCATCCCGTCAGGAGGAGTGCTTGCAGCAACTACAGAACCGCATAGATGTTCCGTATGATAGCTCAAACCCTGAACACCAGGTACGCCCTTAATTCCATAATCTGGGTGTATAGTTGTAGACTTGTAGTCTAGCTGATACATTTTTGGATTAAGGCTCTGATGTTGTTGTATTGTCGTGTAAAATTGTTTAGGATGCTTTGAAAGCCTTGTGGAAGGCTGCGTTTCCTGGTGAAGAACTACGTGGTTTGATATCAGAACAGTGGAAGGAAATGGGATGGCAGGGAAAGGATCCGTCCACAGACTTCAGGTAATTTAGCATTCTTCTATTATGGTCTTTCTTTCTTATGCTAAATTTGTGTGGTTACTGAAATCGCTATGCACAACAGGGGTGGTGGCTTCATCTCTCTGGAAAATCTTCTGTTTTTTGGTAGAACCTTCCCGGTATGTTCTCAGTGCTATTCTTTTCCTGTCTATCTGTTTTCAGATCATTGAGACTCAGTAATTCTAAACGTCTACTCTATTGAACAAATTCTTTTCATTAGTATTTTGCTTGATGCTTTCTTTCAAGTACAATGTCTTGTACCTAAGAATGTTGTTCTTAATAGTATTAGTTTTAGACGATTGCACTAGAGCCCATAGTAGGATAGGATATTACTTATTCCATACTTGAAATCGTGGATATGCATTAGCTAGAAAGTTATTGCACTAGAGACAGAGTGTTTTTGGAATGTTAAGTTATAACAACCCGACCCGCCACCGTCGTAACACAACCCAAATAAGATGGGATGTGCACCTTTGGGCCTTAATTTGTCCTCACTTAAGCCCAAAAGCACAAGGCCTTGTTACTAAGTGGTGGGTGGAATCTCTTATAAAGATCTCATAAGCTCCTTATTTTTCCCATGTGGGACAACTTCCCTCACATATCATGGGGTGTTACAAACTCCCCCACTTAAAGAACACAACGTCCTCGTTGTGCCTTAGAGCTGACCGCAGCCAAGCCCAGAATCCTCCCCCGCTAGGTGGGTGACCCGGGTACTCCCACCACAGGCTCACCACACGGTCGCAGGGTTGCTCTGATACCATTTATAACAACCCGACCCGCCACCGTCGTAACACAACCCCAATAAGATGGGATGTGCACCTTTGGGCCTTAATTTGTCCTCACTTAAGCCCAAAAGCACAAGGCCTTGTTACTAAGTGGTGGGTGGAATCTCTTATAAAGATCTCATAAGCTCCTTATTTTTCCCATGTGGGACAACTTCCCTCACATATCATGGGGTGTTACATAAGTGAACCTTCTCTTTCTGGATGCTTGAATTTTAGCAATAATGGTTTAGTTTGAAAGTATGGTGGCTGGGTGCAAGGATATGTGAAAGTTTATTCTTGTTACTGTGTTACACAGACTATTTAATGTTTAGGTGAATGCCTACAGGCTACCAGTTGCCTGCTTGACAGGTTTTTTTGGCTGATAGTATTTCCAGCTGATATAATGAGACGGAATGGATGCAGATCACACATACTGTGATCGGTATTCATCAAAGAAGTTACATTGATTTGTGTTTGGATGTATGAGTTGCTTATAGAAAGGGAGATCCATTTCATAATGGGTTATGCTCGAACTCTTATTTCCATAGATTTGATTGTGGTTTACAAATTTTGTAACACAAATTATACTTCTTATCTTGTCTGATAGTTGAGCAGATATATAATGGTTTATGTTGCACCCAATTCATAATATCTTATTTGCTCGTGTCCACTAGTGCGACACTTAATGTTTGTGTACTACATATGTATGACTTTTGGATCATCTGTATAAGCAAAAGCATGAGTTTTTTTCCCCTAAAATCTGAGTTGGATAAACATAGTATCATGGGTGCAGTTTTTAGCTTGTGAATTGTATTTCTTTTGTTGATTATATGTATGTGTGTACTTACATGGATGATTGGGTCACATGATCCAGAAATCTTTTCAGGATCTTTTGCGCAAACAGGAAGGTGATAGAGCCATGTGGGAATACCCATTTGCTGTCGCAGGTGTGAATATCACGTTCATGCTGATCCAAATGCTGGACTTAGAAGCAGGTGTGCAACTTTCTTTCTCGTGTGAGATTGACTTGTTCAAATATTGTGTGAATTGTGTCTAAGGCCATGTGCCATTCCTTACATTTAGCAGCATCCTCTTTATAGGGAAACTACCCCAACATGGCCTATATGATGTCTTCATGGAACTTGGTCACCCAATCTCACTTTTGATTTGGTTTTTGCGAAATACAGTCACACTGGCCTTTTTTTTTCGATTGAGTATTTTTGGTTGATAGTAGCATTTGAGAAGCCTCTTCATTCAATGTGATACATTTTAATGCAGTAATATTTTCGGTTAGATAGATTGTTCACGAATCTATTACTCCTCCCAGTCCAATAGTTAGTTTACATTTTTCAAAATTCTTCACACATTTTGAAAATGTAAACAAGGTAGTACATTATAACAGTTTGAATCAAACATGAATCGGCTTAATGTAATCAACCACTTAACTATTTCTCTCGAGGATGTGTCATAATCCTTTTGATTATGATATCTACCTTATGAGACTTCCTTCGAGATAGTTTCTTAACCCAAGACGTGCTAACTCTATGATCACCATGCAGTCAAGCCACGAACGCTGGTTGGAGCAATTTTTGTGAAGTTTCTTGCTGGTAATTGCACCTGCTCCTTTTACATAGACTGGACCTTATTGTCAGATAATGACTTTTACTAAGAACGACCAATTTCCCTTTTGGCAGAGAATGAGTCGGCTTTTGATCTACTGTATTGCATCACATTTAAGCTACTTGACCACCAATGGCTTCAGATGCATGCCTCATACATGGACTTCAATGTGAGTTCTCTTACACAATTAACTTCATGAATGTTTGTACACACATACTTTGCTAATATATCACGTGGTAACAACCACGTATTGTTTATTAAACTATCTTACATAAGTAATATTTTCTTGGTGACCAAATAAGCTTTGCTTATATTTTTACTCCGTGGTCAACAACAGTTTGGATCAATTTCAGTTTGCTTGCCTTAATGTCTCCATTACTATTTATGCTCTCATTTTTATTTTGTAATAGTCGGTGATGAAAGCTACTCGCCGTCAGCTAGAGAGGGAATTGCTGCTCGAAGATCTAACACGGCTGGAAGACCTGCCATCATATAGCTTTCTCGCAAGATAGGTTCCTGTCTTACCAAGAAAACAAGACGAAAATCAAACAAAAGAAAACTGAAAACTTATAAACTTCTTATGAAGTAATACATTCTTACCACAGGACTTTGTCAAGCTTCAATGCGTAGGCAAACGGTGCTGGTGTCAAAAGATTTGGTGCATCCTGTTTCGCGTTGGAGGTTCCCATCAGTTGCTAGGAGAGTGGGTTTCTTAAGTTGACTAGGGCATAATTAGGATCCCCCCAGTACGATCCCGTAACTTGTTTCTTTCTTTCAAATGGCCTATGGCGTACCTAATTGAGAGCTTATTTGGTTATGGAGCTGCCTGAATGGTATCGTAAACACGTGCCACTTTTAGGAATCGTGTTTCTTCTAAACATTCATGTAGCTTGGTGCACATTTTGAAAGTTGGATAGGATACGAATTGGTTAATCTGGATTCAGAAGTCATTTCCCTTAAATAGTTCAATCATTATGAAGCATCCTAATTAGATTGGTGCATTACATTTGGTTTTAGAAGAGTAATTAGTTTACGGGACAAAAGATGTCTAGTGTTCACAAAAATGCCTTTTTCAATTTGTTTCAATGAGTAGTTGAAATATTGCCAATGATCTTCGAACCACAATTAAAGTTTTATCATTTGATCAAAGAAGAGTCCCTCAGTTATCTAGTCGACAATGGCTTCCTTCTAAGTTCATAGGATAGTTGCAGACGCATGTCACTGGAAATCTAGCACTAGATTATCAAGGTCCCCCCTAACGAAAGTTGGGATAATCTCCTACGGTATACTGAGGGCAACTTAATAGGTGGACCTCTCCTAAATTTAATTTTATCAACGCAAAAAGAATTGAACCCCGGTTTGTTAAGAGGTAAAGCCTTGCCAACTGTATCGTTTGTGTAATACTTCCAAACCATCACAATGCTCCTTACCCTAGAGAGTCTTTGTTGAGCTCTCATTTTCCAATTCATCCCATATTCAATATTTAATCTACTCAATGTTAAATTGGTGTTATGAAATCTTATAAGCATTATTTGAATTCATTAACTGATATGATATATCGCACACCTATGCAAAGATAAATTTCCCTAGACACAAATAAATGTAGTACGAGGGGTCGAACACAAGGAGACGGGAATTTCGTTATGAAATGCTATGAATGGACTACTATCAAGTCGGTTTAACGGTTTGGTTTGGTTTGATGTTTAGCTAACTATGATGCAAATCAAATAATATTAAAAGAGTCTAGGGGAGTCGGGTTACTCATGCAAATACGTAAATGCTCATGTTAAACATAGGAATTCTTAATATTGTTAATTGTTTAGGCTAAAGACACCCATCTCTCGATATTAGTGTCAACCTTAGGTCGAGTCCTAGAGAACTTGATCGGGTTGTCGCGTACCCTAATCAAAGATAAATAACCCTTGGCTAGGCTAACAACAAATAAATGCAGTTAGGGAAGTAAGGGGTCGATCTCGGGGAGACGGGAGATACTTGTGAAAAGATATGATTAGAATTTCAACTTGTATGATTGTCACAATGGTTATTACTAATCCTAGAAAACTGAAACAATAATTAATGACTCGATATAGAAAACAATCTAGGGAAATAGGTTCACACATGTACATTGACATATTGGAGAAATTGGATTTAAGATATGCAACTAATTCATTGCGAGTTCGTAAGAATGATGTGTTCATTACAATCATAGATCAGATGGTCTAGCAGGCTTTTTAAGCGATTTACTAAGTCTTAATCCACCATGTCATGCTTTGTCTATTCAATTCGCGTATCTCTACCTTGGAAAAGAATTCCATTTTAGTCGATTATTTCCGGCCAGAAATTGTTAACTATCGTTACAATCCAAACATGCATAGACACAACGTTTTAAAGGCACAATTTCTTTTATCCAATTAACATCTTTTAATCAATCTAACATGGCTATCCTACACCCTAGAAAGGTGACTACTTATGCATGATTAACAATGAAAAGGAAACTAAGATTATAAAACTAAGAATGATAAACATGATAAAGGAAATACTAAAAGAAAATGAAACTATAATGTAAAGACGAGAATAAAGATTACCGAAAAGGATGAGCAAAGATTGAAATGGAATAAGAACTTGAATAGGAAATGCAAACCCGGAAATTAGAATTCCAATTACAAGTAGAACAACTACAATTGAAGAAATCTTAGAACTAGACTAAACTAAACTAGAGAAAACTAAAACTAAACTAAACTAAGAAAGAAGAAAAACTAATCTAAAGAAAAAAGAGAAGAGATGTTGTGTGAAGAGATTGTGTGTGAGATGATATGATATGAGGGGCTAGAGCATCTATTTATAGTATTAGGGTTTCGTGGAGAAGAGGTCGGGCATTAAACACATAGGACAAAAATAGGAAGAAGAAGCCGCCATGCTCGGATCAACACACTTACCCGATCGGGTACACACTTACCCGATCGGGTATGTGGTCTTCTGAAAGCTCTTGACTAACGTTTCACCTTCCTTTGCTTTGACTTGACTTCCAACATCCCCCTTGACCTCTTGAGTCGGGTTTGTTGATAGGGTTTGATGTAAAGCGACGATTGCTTCCGCCTAATTGATTGATCTTCCGACAACTACGAAACTGTCTTTGCTTCTTCTCTCTTTCGAATTAGTGAACCTTCTTGAAATGCCTTTCACTTGGTCAAGCTTGCTTCTTCAAATCGTCAGGTTCTAGGCAAATGCTCGGGAATATAGAAAAAGGGCGTAGAAACGTCACTTTCCCTACAAAACAGGTTAGAACATAGGAATTCGCCTAGAAGACGATATTAGCTCATAAAATGGCTTAACAAAGCACAAATGACATACAAAACCGAGCTAAATTGGGGGTTAAAATCATACAAATATTCACTTATCAAACTCCCTCAAGCTAAACCTTTGCTTATCCTCAAGCAAACATAACAAACAATACCAGGACAAGGGTTGCAAGCATTGGCTACTACACCATCAAGAAACAAATCTCAACGTAAAACTTTGGAAACATAATGAATCATAACCCAAAAACAACGTGGGCAAGAATGATACATAAACATGGCTGAGATTTACATAACGCGTAGCACAAAGAATTTCACTATAGATTTTTCGGCTCTTGCATGATCTTTTGACAAATGGACTCTCACGGCACACTCGAACACTCATTGCATGTAAAAGGTGATTTCTTTATGTGTAAATGTTTTTGAGACACTCACCTATCTACGACTTATGAAAATGTGTCCGCAATCTAATATGGTAAACAATTCAAAACACAAGTCAAAGATCACAATGCACATAGAAAAGAAGCCGAAAAATAAGAAGAAGGCATTGGGAAATGGGTGAAAGGTGGACAAACAGTTATGGTCAATGTGAAGGTTAGAATGAGCTAGCAACTGACCAATGATAAATGAATACTCAATCCAAACTTTCGATTAATTTCCAAGAAGACGGATAACGAGGCTAGAAGAAACAAATTGGCTTATTACACACGAACACACAAGGGTAAACTCCTTCTGAATATTGACTTGACATTTTGAGGAGATACTCACAACTTCTTCTATTTCTTCTTTTTTTTTTTTTTTCAATTTTCCGATTTTTCATTTTTTCTATTTCTTTCTTTTCTTTTCTTTTTCTTTTGAACATCACTTCTTGAATATTTTTCGTTCTCCAAATTCACTTTGTCATTAAGGAACAAAATCTTCTCAAAAGAGCACTCATACACCATAGTCTAGCTACTAGCTCAAAAGGTTGGCAGTTTTTGTATGTAGCTATTATTTTGTGAAGCATTTGTATGAAGAGGCAAATTTGAGGGGCAAATTAAAGTGAAAAAGGCTTCAAATCATAGTGAATCATGAATGCAATGCTTATAGAAATGAAACGAGAACCATACTTATGCGTTTTGACATGACACACATCACAAGGAGAACTACACACACCATAGATGAGACAGGGTATAGATGTACCAGTCTAAGGAGGTTCTACCTTACAATATATGTAACTTGTCAAATGTCAAGATCAAGCGCACTCATCTATAGATTCATTCCATGCCTACTGTGTACAAAACTTCCCCATGTATGCAAAATTCAATGAATATTGAATCATTATGGTTTGAAAGCTCTAAGTTTGGGAAATCGTAACATGGTAGCATAATAGACAAGCAAGCAAAGCATGAAAAGCATTCAATTGTGTTCAAGAATTTTAAATTTTCTCTCTAAAATCTTCTCTTTCTTATTCAAAATTTGAAAAATATAAATAAAATGCAAAAATGGGAAAATGCAATCCCTCCCCCAAGCTAAACATTACATTGTCCTCAATGTGAGCACAAAGACAAAATATGCAATGAGATGCTTAATGGGGAAAAGGAAAAATGAAAGAAGAGTGAAGCTTACTAGTCAGCGCGGACTCCCCCAAGCTAGTCTTTTGGACTTGACAAGGAAGGTCTTTATAGGTTCTTCAAAAACTCTTTCATCTGCAAAGAAATCTAACAAAACAACGTAAAAGGGAAAAACAAAAATAAAAATGCAAAAAGGGAAAACACGGGTTGCCTCCCGAGAAGCGCTTGTTTAACGTCTTGCTCGACTCTTTATTAATGAAAATAATTCTTTGTGCCTTAAAAAGCATGTCAATGCCCTTAGAAGTCGATCATATACCTGCGCATGAGCTATACAAAAACATATGTAAGCAATTGACAAGATATAGGCATGAAATATTGAAGGTACGAATTGATATATCTTATCATTGTGCGCATGACAAACTTCATAGATGACCACTGAACTGCTCCACTCGTCAGTGAGAGATGGAGTGAAATGTTTAAGATCATGGAACAAACAATTAGTTCCCAAAATATCATTAGTGGACCCTAATTGGGGGTAGGGTGAATCAAAGGATTGGGAATCAAAAATGGGTGGTTGATCCCAATTAATTTCAAGGCTAGGTTCACAAAACCCAGTATCATTTTCAAATAAATCTGGAATATCCTTAGCGAAGGGATTTTCAAAGAAATCTGATGACTCGATCGACGACTCTCCATTGGAGTCACATATGGGCTTAACAACATCCTCGTCTAAAGTCTCGACTACCATATGGTCAGTATCAATAATGGGGGTCTCAAAATTGTCAAATGAACGACACTAGAGTGACTTTCAATAGAAAAGGTTGAACCATCATCATCGTCATCTATTAATTCATATGATTGGGGAGAATTTGACTCACACGAAGGGGCTGAAAAAGCATAGGAGAAAATAGACTCACATGGGGGTGAAAAAGCATAAGGAAAATTGATTGGCTTACATTTTTTAAACGTGGATTCTTCCCTTTGCCCCTTGAGCTTTTGAATTTGAGCCATGATTTCATTGATTTGCTTTTGGATTCTCAACTGCCGGTGCGTTTCATCCCAAGATTGGGATGTCATAAAGTCCAAGAAAATCCAAAGTTCCTTTCCTCTCTTCTGATAAAAACTTCCAGCACTCAATTGCATAGCCAGGCTATGATACTCAATGAGCATTCCATGAAGCACGACATCTCTCATATAGGTCTCATCAAGGGTATACCCAAGAGAGATAATATGTCTACAATAGCTATAAAATCGGTCGAGGTATTCATGGAAAGGCTCATTCTCGCATTGTGGTGGTTGGAAATAGATAGTCATTGAGAGAAAATAAAGTAATCCTTTTGAAAAAATATTCCTATTACCTGAAAAGAGTCACTATACTACAAGCAAAATGTGATAAAAATCTCAAGGAACAAGTGTTCCTCGACACAAAAGAAAAGAAGAAAAAAAAAAGAAAAAGACAAGGTGAAACTCTACTAATCACAAATAAACAAAACCGTGCTCCCCGGCAACGGCGCCAAAATTTGATCGGGTTGTCGCGTACCCTTGACGCGAGGGTTAGTCGCCCTCCCCCGTATCAAACAAAACTTTTAATTCTCAATACCAAACTAACTAATGTAGTAGGGTAAGGAGGTCGATCCCAAGAGACGGTGATTATGGTTCTAGGACGGTTTAATTGAATTCTAGTTTAGTTCTAGCAACTAGCAAGTTGAAGAGCATTAATCATAAACTAGACTAACAAGGAGGCAAGGATGCGATATAAAACAACAATTAAAAGGAACTAGGGTGGATGGGTTCATTAATGTAAGTATAGGTCAATTATGGTGGGGGTTAGGACTAATCTAAAGGTGAGTCTAAACATGTCTCCACCTCTCGGTGTAAGACGGATTAAAGGGCAAGCCTCCAACTCTCGATGCGAGACGAGCCCTAGTCTAAGGTTCGATTGGGTTCTCGCCCTAACCTCCCCCTAAACATCCAACACACACAACAACAATGCAAGTCTAAGATCTCACTCAAACTAGCAATAAAACATGAGAAAGACTCAAATTACTCATTCAAGCATTTCAACAAACACCTTGTGTGCACAAAACAAGTAGACTACCAAAAGACTTAATCTTTATGCCTAATTACCATAATCAACCCATAAACTTACATTAAATCCCCATCTTCCCCTAGTCGAACAATACTCACTCATATTAATAAGGAAAATCATTAAAGACGAAAACTTGGATACAAAACTAGCAAAATAAGACATATTAAACATATAAACTAATTAGACAAGCATGAAAGATTAATTAAATGACAAGTAAATGAAAATAAACATGAAAATAAAGAGGAAAGATTGAATCTTTACCGATTAACAAAGACGAGACGGAAAAGTTACGAACTTGAATAAAAACCCGATCTTTCGATCTTAATCTTCATACAAAATCCGAGTGAACTAAACTATTACAAATTTTGGGGAAGAATTAAAGGAAGAAATTAACTAAGAAAATCTAATCTAGTGAAACGGGTTTTTCTTCTAAAAAGACGGTCTAAATTTCTATGTCTAAAAAAAAACTCTAACTTCCGTCTAATAATATCTCCCTCTAACTGAATTGGTTTTCTAAATAAAATGGTGTGTGTTTTGTTTTTGGACTCTTCTGCCGTCCCCAGCCCCTCTTTCTTTTCTATTTCCAATTTTCTGTCAATTTTTTTGTCTTTTTTCTTCCTTTCTTCACGCAAAATGAATGTCGGTGGTCCCAGCCGGTCGGACCGGCTGCCGGTGGTCCTGACCGGCTGGAGGCCACTGCTTCTTCCTCCGTCTTTCTTCTCTTCCTCTCTTCATGTGGTGCCCCAGCCGGTATGACCGGCTGCCGGTGGTCATTGCCGGCTGGACACCTCTGCTTTTTCTCCGTCTTTCTCCCCCTTGTGCGTGACCCAGCCGGTCCAGCCGGCTGCCGGTTGGTCCGACCGGCTGGCCACCACTGCTACACCCTCCGTCTTTCATCTTCTCTTCTTTTCTTTCTTTTTCTTTTCTTTGGCTGGTACTCTCTTCCGTCATTCTTCTTCTCTTCTTTTCTTTATTTTTATTTTTCTTTTCTTTCTTTTCTTTTTCTTCTTCTTTATTTGTTTTGTGACGGTTTCTCGGTTTTCATCTCGCCTCGTCTTTGTCTTAACATATTTCCTATAAAATGAGACGGAATTAAATGATATGGGAGTACACGGGATAAGGGTCAAAATACGATAAAGACGACGCTAAACTAAACTAAATACGCCGAAAAATAAGAAAATAAAGAGGGAAAACGGTCTAAAATAATCATATATCAACCCTAATCAAAGATAAATAACTCTTGGCTAGGCTAACAACAAATAAATGCAGTTAGGGAAGTAAGGGGTCGATCTCGGGGAGACGAGAGATACTTGTGAAAAGATATGATTAGAATTTCAACTTGTATGATTGTCACAAGGGTTATTACTAATGCTAGAAAACTGAAACAATAATTAATGACTCGATATAGAAAACAATCTAGGGAAATAGGTTCACACATGTAGATTGACATATTGGAGAAATTGGATTTGAGATATGCAAATAATTCATTGCGAGTTCGTAAGAATGATGTGTTCATTACAATCATAGATCAGATGGTCTAGCAGGCTTTTTAGGCGATTTACTAGGTCTTAATCTACCATGTCATGCTTTGTCTATTCAATTCACGTATCTCTACTTGGAAAAGAATTCCATTTTAGTCGATGATTTCCGGCCAGAAGTCGTTAACTATCATTACGATCCAAACATGCATAGACACAACGTTTTAAAGGCACAATTTCTTTATCCAATTATCGTCTTTTAATCAATCTAACATGGCTACCCTACACCCTAGAAAGGTGACTACTTATGCATGATTAACAATGAAAAGGAAACTAAGATTATAAAACTAAGAATGATAAACATGATAAAGGAAATACTAAAAGAAAATGAAACTATAATGTAAAGACGAGAATAAAGATTACCGAAAAGGATGAGCAAAGATTGAAATGGAATAAGAACTTGAATATGAAATGCAAACCCGGAAATTAGAATTCCAATTACAAGTAGAACAACTACAATTGAAGAAAGCTTAGAACTAGACTAAACTAAACTAGAGAAAACTAAAACTAAACTAAACTAAGAAAGAAGAAAAACTAATCTAAAGAAAGAAGAGAAGAGATGTTGTGTGAAGAAATTGTGTGAGATGAGATGATATGAGGGGCTAGAGCATCTATTTATAGTATTAGGGTTTCGTGGAGAAGAGGTCGGGCATTAAACACATAGGACAAAAATAGGATGAAGAAGCCGTCATGCTCGGATCAGCACACTTACCCGATCGGGTACACACTTACCCGATCGGGTATGTGGTCTTCTAGAAGCTCTTGACTAACGTTTCATCTTCCTTTGCTTTGACTTGACTTCCAACATCCCCTTGACCTCTTGAGTCGGGTTTGTTGATATGGTTTGATGTAAAGCGACGATTGCTTCCGCCTAATTGATTGATCTTCCGACAACTACGAAACTGTCTTTGCTTCTTCTCTCATTCGAATTAGTGAACCTTCTTGAAATGCCTTTCACTTGGTCAAGCTTGCTTCTTCAAATCGTCGGGTTCTAGGCAAATGCTCTGGAATATAGAAAAAGGGCGTAGAAACGTCATTTTCCCTACAAAACAGGTTAGAACACAGGAATTCGCCTAGAAGACGATATTAGCTCATAAAGTGGCTTAACAAAGCACAAATGACATACAAAACCGAGCTAAATTGGGGGTTAAAACCATACAAATATTCACTTATCAGAACTTTCGTTATAACTAGAGTCGTCGTACTACACATGCTTAGTCTAATCCGATTCTGTGCCTCTCGACTTGTAGAATGAATTAACAAATTTAATCAATGCAATTGGTCAAATAACAAAGATTAACAAAACAATACAAGCATGTGATAGAAACAATTTATCAATATTAGTTCATCCTTATTTTAACATTTACAACTTACTAATTATGCATGGCTTCCTTAATCCTTAGACAAATGAAACTACTCACTCATATTGATAATTAAACTAATTTTATTTGATATAATAAGCATGATGAATATGAAATTATAAAGAAAAACAACTTGTTAATAAAATGTACTACACTAAGTGAATGAAAAACTAACAATTCTAATGTAGAAAACAATAAAACTATGATTAACTAATGCTACGATTAACTAAATGATTTGTAAGGCAAAGGACGAAAGTGAATACTAACATAAAACTAGAATTAGGATTACCGCAATAGAGAAATATAACTCGGAAATGAAGAACAAATAACCCAATTGCTTGAATGGAAAGATTGCAATACAATTTTGAAATGTAACCAAATGTTTGAACAAAGTAATAACTAAATGTTTAACTAATTATGAAACTAAGAAAAACTTGTGTGCTTAAGCTAAAAGAAATATGATGAAAAGATATGAGAAAAGCTATGAAAGATGTGTGAAAAAGATGTGTCAAAGATATGAAAAGATATCCCTAAGTGTCGAAGTCTCTCTCCTTTATATAGGGAGAGGGACTTGAAACGGTAGATTTCACAAAAGCCAAACCCCGATCGGGGCCTGGGAACCCCGATCGGGGCCTCCTTAATCCGGGTATATTAGCTTAATTGCTCCATTTAATGCTTAAGCAATCCTAAGCTATGCCTTTAAATACCTTAATTCTCCGGTTAATTGCATAGTTTAGGGTTTCCTTGAGCATCTAAAGGAGTATCCTATGCTTGATTTTGTGGGCTCCTTACTTTGAGCTTCATTTTTGGTTTTGCATTTCAATCCATTTCACAAATGTTCATGCTTGGCTTGTCATTCTCCTTTCATGGTCCATTTTGCTTCCATTAGTTTGTTGGACTTTGGTGATTGCTAATTGTGTTAAGAAAAAGCCTCTAAATGCTTAGATTCCTACAAAACATAACAAAAACGAGCAATGCACCTCGAACACGTAATTAGCTCACAAAAATACTAAACAAAGTATAATAATCATGTAAAATCGAGCTAAATTAGGGAGTAAAATCATATAAAAACTAGACATATCATTAACAATATTCGATAAAAACCGACTTCATGTATGCTATGCTTCTTACAGGACTAAATCACACATGCACAATGCGTTCATAGATAACAATTTGAATTCATCATTCAAGAGAATAACAAAAGATGTGAAAAACGGTTGGCAAAAGTTATTACTTACAACATATTGTAATACTTCGTCTATTGTGTAACTGGTACTCGGTCGAGTTGGGTGCACTCGATCGAGTGGTGGTGTACTCGGTTGAGTAGTCGAGTCTGTCACTTAGGCAGCATTCTGCTTAGGTGGCACCCAATCGAGTGCGGTGTACTGAGTGCATCGGTCTGACAGGTGTTTCGAGCGATTTTGGATTAAGATGATTAAGGAGGTATAAATAGATTTTGTCAGTTAATCTTTCATTCTAAAACCCTAAAAGCTTTCTTAAACTCTCTCTAAACCTCTCATAATCATCTTAACTCATCACAAGGCTTAGATTGTTGTTGCTAGTTCGTCAGATTTCTTCCTTTGCGTTGATTTTGTTGTAAGTATCTCTGTCTTTATTTGATATAGTATTGTGGGTAACTTTTGAACCCTAATCTGAATTGGGTGATGAGGATTTGATAGTTATTGATTTATATAATTGATTTTTGATTAGGGGGAGAATTCTTAGAAGATGAATTCTGATTGTGATTGCTTGTTGCGAATTTGCTTAAAGGTAGAGTTTTCCTACTCAGTACTTTTGTATGTTGATCAATGTTATTAAGGTTGATGATTGTTGTTGGCTACGATTATTTTTGTTGTTGATGATGTGTCGTGATTGTTGTTGATGATGATGGTGATGGTGCTTGTGGTGATGGTGATGTTACTTGGTTAATATTTTGGTTGTCCGGTCGGGAGACGGCTCCACACCCCGAATTCGCCTATCGTGGCTCTCCCACCACGAGCCAAGAGGGGGATGTGCACATTAATGTTCCGGCAACTCTCCCTACGGTGAGAGAGGCTTTGTATGTCAAGTGTTCCGGTGTGACATCGATATTTGATAGGTGGTACGACGGTAAGATTTGCAGTTTAAAGCTGGCATGGGTTACCGCTGCGGTGGTAGCTCGGTTACTTGAGTATGGTGGTGTTGTTGGTGGTTGGTTACACTGTGATGTGTTTACTCATCTTTGTGCGTTGATGTGCGTTATTATTCACAATTACAGTAGAGCACCTCCAACGACGAGGAAGTAACTGCGCAAGATATTGAGAAATGCCAAATCATGTCTTTTAATCATGAGGAAGTATCATGATGTTATTAAGGAAGTAGAATACACAATCATTGGTATACAACAAGTGGAATAGAAATTAAAACTTTATAACAAAGAAGTTGAGCTTATATGTACATTTTACGAGCTTCATTAAAAAGAATCTGAGCGCCTCTATATAAATTTTAAACTCAAAATATTATAATTTATAATAAAACTAAAAAATAATACGTATAAGCTCAATTTGATTTTAATTTTGACACCTGCAAAATTTAAACGTAACTAACAAATTTTAATAGCTCGAAAAGATTGCATATAAGTTCAATTAGAATGGTATTTGATGTACCGTGCTCATATACATTTGATTGTATGATCTTATTTGTGAAAAAGTTGAGCAATAATGAGGTGGATGGGTTAAAAATGATGAGATGGAGGGAAAGGAGGAAGAGAGTTAGTTTAATGACACAAAATTACAAGCTAAGTTTAATGATACGTTACTATTCACCATCACATTAGCGACTTTAGTAGAGATATTAAGCGTTTTTTTAAAATTAGAAGCACCAAATTGGCATTTCTATTTCTAAGAGCAAAATAATGTGTGTTTAGCTTTCAAGAAATAATGGGTCTCCTGATAGACTAATTACAAATAGATGAAAAATTCATACAAAACCTACTCAAATTGGTATGTATAGTATAATATGAGGTACTAATAAAAATGGTCACGATATAAGATAAAATATGTACGATTATAATGAAAACACGTACGGGATAAGTATGATATCTTTAGTCTCTATCAATAGTAAAAGGGTACGAAAATATACATAAAGGGGTATGATAAAAGTGGTCTTTCAACAACTTAGTGAGACCGTCTCTCTAAAATTTTTGTGTTTAAATCCTTTTAGCTTTTTCCAGAATTAGTGTTTGGCCAATTGATGTTTTTTTTTTGCTATAAATACACTTTCAAAAGCTAGGTCAAACATGGTCTAATACTCTCTCCCTTTCGGTCATTTATTGTCCATTCGTTTTGGCACAAAGACTAAAGAAAGAGCGGTGAACCATTTTTTTTTCCACTTAGTAGATGACAAGTGGACAATAGTCTCATTGGATAACCAAATAACTCATACTCCCTCCATTGAAGTCTAAATACAACATTTCTTTTTTTGACACTATTCATGGATGAAGAGAATCTTTACGATTCCTTACAATATGTAAGATAAAATATGATCATGTGAGATCTTGTTTGATTCGTCTTTATAAGTACAATAAGATTATCAAATTTTTTTATTTTTTTATAATGTAAAACTCGAGATATTTAAGTTACAATTCGTGTATTGACAAACGTGTAAAAGAGAAATGTCGTGTTTGGACTTGAATAAAGGGAGTAGAAAACTTCTTAAATATAGAAAGTATAACAGTTAAATGAGACATGTTAAAAAAAAAATATGACAATAATTAACCGGAATAAAGTAAGTAATTTTTAATAGTAACTCTCCTATGCGACGGGCTCATTCCCCACTTTTTTGCAAAATGTGACCACTTTATCGTATAGATAGATAGATACTTATTGTTTATTAATAAATGGTCACAATTTATCAAAAAGTGGTTACACTTAACTAGTCGCATATACGACTAGGGATGGCAACGGGTCGGGTTTGGGTCGGGTCCAGTAGGACCCGGACCCGTGTCACCTACCTTGGACCCATACCCGACCCATACCCTAAAGGGTCTAAAATTGTTGGACCCATACCCATACCCATACCCATACCCAACGGGTCCGGGTCTGGGTCGGGTATACCCGCGGGTCTAGGGTTGAGCAAGAGAGAAACATATGTGCTGAAAGAAGTTACTGCCTACTTGCTACTGCCCTCCCAAGGATCCAGCTGGTCCCATGACTCCCACATGGCCACATATCTCCCAACCCGACCGTCGCCGACGACAACATCTCCAAACACCTCTACGTCGGCGACCACATCTTCGAACGCACCAAGGTCGATGACCACATCTCCTAACCCCACCATTGACGACGGCCACATTTACGACCACCATTATCGTCCGCCTCCATCTCTAGCCTCGCGCTCTACCACCGTCGTGAGCCCCGCCATCGTCTTGAGCACTACCAACCTTGAAATCAAACCATCTAACTCGATCATAAAGGTATTTGTGGGTCAGGGTGGTGACGGGTGGCTAAGTGATGGTAGAAAAATGGGTTTTGGTTTGTCTGCATAGTATATTGCTTAGGACCATCTACCTCTTTTCTTTTAAAAAATGTGAGAGAAAAGGTGAATCAGGCGTTGGGACTTGGGCTCTTTATATTGTTAGATTTTTTTTTTTTTTTTTTTTTAGATATATGGGTCTACGGGTCGGGTCCGGGTCCCATAATACAAACCCATACCCGGACCCGAAATATATATCTAAGACCCATACCCGACCCGTACCCGTTTGGGTCTCAAAAATTTAGACCCATACCCGACCCATCAGGGTCCGACCCGGCGGGTTTGGGTCGGGTCTTAGACCCGCTGCCATCCCTATATACGACGGTTGTAAACAAGAATTTGTGAATTTTTAAACTTTATCGTATAGATAGATAGATACTTACTCCACAATAGCTGTTTGGTTAGAGGTAAATAGGAAAGGGTAAGGGAATAAAATACTATAATTCCCTTAGTTGGTGTTTGTTTGAGCATTTTTTTCATTCCCTTTCCCCACTTTCAAGGGTGAGATTACCCATTATCCCCCTAAACTGATTCACCCCCCCCCCCCCAAGGGTATCGATTTTCTTTCCCTCCTAACCACTCCTCCCACTACATACATCACCTATGCCCACCGTCAACACCACAACCCACCCCATCTCCCACCGCCACCAACACAGACCCCGACGGCAGCCTCTGACCAACATCGACGACCACTCCCCTAACACCGTCGAAACCACCACCTACCCACCCGAAACATCCCCAACCCCCAAAATTGACGCCCTTATCGCCTGAAAAACTCCCCCAAGCCCACGTAGCTCCCTCCCCTAGCGCCTTACATACCAGATGCGGTGTTTACGAGGCTAGTAGAGGAATTTTCGTGAGTGGGCGTGGATTTTTCTGGTTGGTTTTCGACAAGAAATGCACCGGGGTTGAGCTCCGACGTCGGGGAGAGGACGGTGGCGTGTCGACGGCGTCATAATGGCGCATCGATTGGTGATGGTTGTGGTGTGGGAGAGTGTGGTTCGTGGTGTTGGCGGTGGTGTAGGCGGTGGATATGGTGGGGCTTTTTGATAAGTATTTTGTTTCTCTTTCTTGCTAATTTTCATCCAAACATGTTAGGATGAAATGGGTAATCCCTCTCATTTGCCCTTCATTACCTTTCCTGTATGCGAACCAAACGGCCCTAAGTTTAACTTGTTAAGCTAGTATAAAGTGGGATTTCTTACTCACAAATCCACAATCTACAAAACACACATTCACTTCTCACCATCTCACCCTTTCTACTTCACATCACTCTTACATTGCGGCTAGGGTTTAACAGCCCCCTCTCTCTCTCATTTCCTCCTTCCTCTTTCACTAATCCAACATTTCCCAATTTCTCAACCATTTGTACACAACAAATGCACAGATCTAATCCCCAAATGGAATAAACACTTCATTCTAACAACTGGGTTGTCTTCAAAATCCTCTAAAAATCCCAAAGTTTCAATCTTTTTGTGATTTTTGACAAGAACAAAAATGACAACAATGAACCCATTTGATTTGTTGGGTGATAATGATAACGATGATCCATCGCAGCTGTTAGAATCAGCTTCTGCTCAACTTCAGAAAGCCGCCGCAGCAGCCGCCGCCGCAACTGCAGGTGGGCCCAAGAAAACTCAAACTCAAACTCAACAAAAAGGTGCCAAATTGCCCTCCAAACCTCTTCCTCCTCAACAAGCTGGTATTTTTCTCAATTCGACATTTTCTTAGTTTGTTTATATTTATATTAGTTCTGTCTCGTTCATTTGTTTGCCTTTGATTAAAATACCGCTTACAGGTAATAAAGTTCTAGCTGGAACTTGGATAAGATGGTGTTATGAACTTATCATTTGATTGTAGTTTAACCACTTTAGTGTTTTAAGGGTTTTTTGTTCCTAAATGTTACTAGCTTGTGTGTTACTCCCTTCGCCCCGTTCATTTATTTATTTTTAATTATTCGTGAGGTGTATTTTAATCAAAGTTAAACAAATGATGAGAAAGAAGGAGTATGATTTTTGTTGTAGCTAAGTATTTGTGTTTTTTTTGTTCAAGGGAGCCCACTATGTCGCAGGTAAGAATCGAACCCCCAACTTCATGGTTGGAAGAACTGTGCTCTTACCACTCGAGTTAACTCTTGTTCTTTGTAGTTAAGTATATGTAAGGAATACTACGATGTCCTGTTTGAGTTTTTGTTTTTGTTTTGGGTTGTTTTATGATTAGTAAATCGTGGGTTTCTGCTTATATTTACCTTCTTTTTTGCTGGCCGTGGTGTTGTTGGTCGATTTTTTTGGGATTGTGTTTAGGTTTCATCATTTCTCCTTTAGGTTGTTATACTGAGTGTAAAGTATTGATTTTTGTTCTAACGAAATGAATTAGTTTTGAAAGTTTGTCGTTTATTGGCGTGGTCGGTGTTTTGGGATTATGTTGTGATATCATTGGGTTGTTATTGCAAGTGTTTTGGGTGCTGACTTCTGTAGTTTCTGCCGCGAGGTTTGTTCACAAGTATCACCATTCTTATATTACGCTTTTAGTCTTATTGTTCATCGATAGACACATGTCATTTGGAAAAAATAGAAACTATCTTAAGTTATGGTATTGTCAACAACTGTCTTTATTCTATGATTTTTTACTATGTATATTAGTGGAAACTGTTGCAAACAACTATGACCCTTGTAGACTAGCTTGCCTGTCGTCACATTGATAAGATAGTAAAAAGGGTGTTTTTGTGTCATTGTTTTTGTTTCTAGCTTGTTTGATTTACTTATGGATCCTACTATTGACGGCCAAGTATTTATGATACTTCTATTAATTACAAAGGCCTTATGTTATTTATGGTTTTTTGGGGTCTTTGAACCTTCATGAGTCGTCTTTTTTGTGTTTGTAATACTAACGCGTGGCCATGGTATATACTCTGTATCTTAATTATTTCTCAATTATTTGGTGCAGTGCGAGAAGCAAGGAATGAAAGTGGGCGCGGTGGAGGCCGTGGTTTTGGTCGTGACGGAGGCCGTGGGCGTGGTGGATACAATCGAGACTTCTCAAGGAATGAAAATGCCTTCAGCAACTCAGGAGGAGCTCCTGCACCCCAAGGAGATGAAGGAGAAGGGGGAAGGGTCTCTGAAAGGAAGGCTTTTGGTGGTCCCCGTGCACCTTACCGTGGTGGTCGTCGAGGTGGCTTTAGCAATGAAGATGGAAGGGATGGTGACCGCCCACGTAGAACATATGAACGTCACAGTGGAACCGGGCGTGGGTGTGTGTTTAATGTTTGTCTGTGCATTAGGATTTTATTCCCATTTTCGTCCTTCGATTCCTTTATTTATATATCAACTTCTTTCCTCACAGAAATGAATTCAAACGCGAGGGAGCAGGCCGTGGAAATTGGGGTAGTCAGTCAGACGAAGTTGCTCCGTAAGATTTCTATGCTCTTGTTTAACTTCTGCCTTATGTGTGCTTAGGGTTTTCTGTTCTATCTTGTTTATTCCATGGCGTACTGTATGAACGCATGGTTTTCTTTTACTCTTACAGAGCTACTGAGGAAATTTCGGAAGAAACTGAGAAGAATGTGAATGTTGAGAATCCTCCAGCCAGTGAAGAGACCGTGGATGTCATCAAGGAGGACAAGCCAGAGGAGACTGAAGAGAAGGAGCCTGAAGAAAAGGTAAATTTGTTGATTCAGTGCAAGTTACTTGTTATTCTGTAGCTTTTAAGTAAAAATAGGTCAATATTAGAATTGTTTCTATCTCTTAAATCTTTGGATTGTACCGTGGCATTAGTGTACATATTCCGGGTTTTTTTCCTGTTTCTTTTCGCTTATTTGCCAGCTTATATTCTTGTTTAATGTTTCAAAGCTTTTAGCGTTGTGTCTTCCAAGACCCAACTATTTTCAATTCAACTGCGTAATTTCTGTTTGGCGTCATAGCTGGGAATTAAAATTCCAAGGAGTAAGTTTTATGTCGAAAGGACCATACTATAATTGAAAGTAAAAGGTTTATTAAAAATCTTACGTGGTCATGAATGATTTAGAATGGTTAGCCAAGACGATGTTCACGACCAAAGAGAAAATGGTTACCAACATTATGAAATCAAAACTAAATAAAGAGTAATTGACTCTATTAAAATGGTTACTAAAAAACACATAAGCTGTCACTACGAAGTAGTCTTACATTAAGTTATTATAAGATTGTCAGTTTCTCACATACAAGATTAGTGATTTCATGATGATTTGTTGTTTGACACTGTTTTTATGTTCAAATAGGAGATGACCCTGGAAGAGTATGAGAAGGTTCTGGAAGAAAAGAGGAAGGCTTTGTTAGCTCTCAAGCCTGAGGAACGAAAAGTCGAGGTTGACAAGGATCTTAAAACCATGCAACAGCTTTCAAGCAGAAGGGATGAAGAGTCCGTTTTCATTAAATTGGTAAGTCCCTTTCTGCTCATGGTCTATTGATGGTTACGCTGCTGAAATTGTTGGGAGTCGCCTCACCTGTAAAACTGCTTGCTAATCTCAGGGTTCTGACAAGGATAAGAAAAAAGAAGCTTCTGAAAGGGAGAGAACAAAGAAGGTATGTTGTCGATGTACTTAGGAAATTGGTTATGAAGGTGTAGCTCTCCAAATGATGTATGAATGCATAGTCTCATATTATTTTTCATTCTCAAGGGTTAACCTCAAGGAAGCAAATTTTTACATTTCCAATCGTTATTTTTAGTGCCTTACATTCCTCCTTTTCTCTCGTGTTATGCTCTCATAAAGAGCAGCCATTTGGGTGGGTAAAGTATGCGCTCACATAAGGTGTAAATCGATTGTGGGAGGGTCAAATCACTACTCCGGTCTCAAGATGGTATCTACTATCCAGAGTTGTGGTGTTGTGTGGTACGAACTAATACCCATCGACTTTTGATACATTTTTGTTCGAGCTCTTGGTGGTTGTGCCTATATTGTTTTTTGGACTTTGTTAGTTTAGAGTATTTATCTTTTGGTGTGGAGGTTTAAACTTGAAATCAAACTATCCGCTCAAGTATAAGCTAAATTTCAAACCCAAGTACTTGATCCATCGAGCTATCGAACCTGACCTGTAAAGATCTGGAAGTAAAGAGCGAGTAATTTTAGGTGATGGGTTGGTCCCCATACTCCCATATGCATTAACGTCTCATTTAAATTTTGTGCGAAGAAAGTTTAGGGTTGAAATTATACTGTTGACACAGCTTTCGGGTGTATTTGCAGTCTGTCAGCATCAATGAGTTTTTGAAGCCAGCTGATGGAGAGAAGTACTATAGCCCTGGTGGGAGAGGCAGGGGACGCGGTCGTGGTCCCAGAGGAGGTGGTGGTGGCGGTGGTGGCAACAGTTATGGTGGTGGCAACAGGATGTCCCATGCTTCAGCTCCTATAATTGAGGACCAGATGCAGTTTCCGACTCTTGGTGGTGCACCACGTGCCTGAGCTCATATCCATCGCCTTGTCTTGTGTTCAATTTTAAGTCCTTTTTGAGTCGCAGGAATGAACTCTCAGTCGCGAGATTCCTGTATCAAATTTGAACTTCTGAAAAGCTTTTTTGTTATGCTTTGTAATCTGTATATTTGCTGATGTCTCTCCAATTGGGTTTGCTTTTAGTGTCTTTCTAGTTGGTAGAGGTGGGGGAGATAAACAGTATGATAGCAGGATGATTTTGTCAATTTTGTTACTGAAATAGATGAATGGTTTTTTATTTAATTTCTCCGGATTTCTGGTAAATTTATGTTGGTATTCGTCATTGTTTCTCTTGTAGGCAAATAGGCTGATGCAAAACGCAAGTAATGTATTTTCCTGTGTTCAAGAAATTGTCTACCTCTTTTAATAAAGTAGTACCAAGTTCCCGACTAATAGGCAACTGTTGTGAGAAACTTGTGAACAACAAGGGCGAAAGTGTGCTTTCTAATATCTGTCGGTCAAATGGTTAACCACAAGGACGATAGTGTTTTGATGCTCCGACTGATTACACTTGGGATAAGCGTTTGGTTCACAAAGTGATGGAAGCGATATGGGGTTAGAACCAGAATTCAAATCATGGTGGTAGACTGGTAGTTAATTGAAACTTATTCTTGATAAGCGTTTGGTTCATTTTGAGATGAGTTAGGATTCATGAATCAAATAAAAAAATTAATGATTTTATTTTTGTATTAGTATTTGATATTAAATGTAAATAATTGAAGGTAGAATTTGACTGACTATAATTTATTCTTATTTTCCACCCAAAATCATCTTCTAATCAACCTCTTTCAATCTTTCAACCGAGATTCCTTATTTATAGGTGTCCGCGTGTCCGACACGGGACAGCTAAGTAGGAGAAGTGTCCTTGCTACCTAGGTATTGATCATACAAAATCTTAAACAGTAGCGGGATAAAGATAACCCGACTTGCAAAAATAGTTGTGAAATTGTGAGGTAGGACTTGGTAGTGAGATGATAGATGGGTAAAAAATGCAAATAAAAAGAAAAGTTAACCCATACAGGTCTTAAATGAAAAAATGACAGAATTCTGCTAGAAATCTCCCTTATGATTGTCATATTTATACAAAAATCTAACTGAGAAAAGAATCGAGATTAAGGAAATTTCAAACCACTAGATACGAGGGACCTACTAGACAAGTCCGTATTCTTGAGTTTTGAATCCAAATAATATTGCAGCAAAATAAAATCATTACATGCCACAAATGTGGAACCAACAAATAGTAATTTACTAGGAAGAGCAGCAACCACTCTTCTGTGCAACAGGCTGACCTCGGATCTGGACTGTCGGAGGCCTGGCATTGTTCATCGGCTGGCTAGCCATCCTACCATCAAAATCGAATCGTTTAATATTAACATCAGGAGCAAAAGCTGTCTTACATAGTTTATTACTTACATTACATATACAGTAACAAAGATCAAGCAACACAGCAAATTCCCATAACAGTCATCTTCCGGAAGTCACAGATTTGTTAAATAAAAATATCAAAACTCACTCATATAATAATATATATAGCTTACAAGTTACACCTTACAAGTTGCCTTGCGTACTATGGATTACTCGTACATTCGTATACTTCATTTCAATTATTCACTATCAACTTTTCGTTTCCTGATTTTGGATTAGATACGAGATAGTCAGCTACTACTGCTGCCCTGAATTTTGACTGACATACCGGTGGTAGCAATTACACTCATTAGATGGAAACTAGCACCACTGTACCCAAGAGAACTTTTAAGAAAAATCATTTACATGTCACGTATGAGGGAGATCATCAACATATGAAAACTGAAACAAAGCTTCAGCGAGCATGCTACTTGAGTGGAATTATAATTAGATCATAGATTATGACGATGAAGTTAGGTCCGGGTTAAGGACACTGTCAAGTCGTCAAACCCCAATGAGGTAGATATATTTTGTGTTTTCTGATCTTTTTACACGTAAACGTATAAATAAACTAAAAAGGATATTTTTGGGTCTTCTTTATTTATTTTATAACCATGTAAACAAGTGAAAAGAATGGCATTTTAGATTTTTAATTTATATTGACGACATTGTTGAAGCCAAACAATGACAACTTGTTTGAGTAAAAAGGGAAAAACAGACCTGCCCGGATAAAAAGAAGCATAGGTAGCACCTACTTGATTGAATCTAAATAAAGTGTTGCATTTGCTACTTAACGAGTTTACGGCAAATAATCATGACAAAGTATCTATCCATAACTTGCATTGACGACACTTTTGAGCACTTTACTAGCATCTCTTACTCTCATACTTGCCTGACTTTTTTTTATCATAAAATGCACAGACTAATTTTAACGAAGTTAAAACCCTAGCATTTTGAGCCCATACAACGTTTTTCAGAATATGCTAGATATGCCAGCATCATAAAGGGTAACGGACGTGAGGCTATACATGTAATAGTTTAATTAGATTTATGCCCTATATCCCATCTATGGTTTTTTAAAATTTGGTCAGCTTTATTCTCTCTTTTTCTCTTTTTAATTGTTAGGTCAAACCCAAAAGCTATTTCAATAGAAAAAAATACAGTCTCAAATAAGGCTTTTTTTTTAAAAAAAAAAACTCGACTTTTTTTGTTTGTGTTTATACTTTCATGTTTAAAGAAAATCGAAATCCACAAAAATACATCTTCTGTCAGCAAAATACAACCCCTTACCTATTCAAAATCATCAAAATTTCTTCCTCCCTCTCAGCTAGCCTTAATCAATTGTTTTTTTACTAT
>JAIUZE010069101.1:0-52798 GCA_022085475.1 Heliosperma pusillum
ATGATAGGTTATATGTTAGTTAATTGTATGTTTCATAACATGAAAAGCATATCATATATGTTAGGTTTGTATTTTTCATATACATGCTTTTATGTTATTCATGTTTTATTAAACTTGACATTTCGTGGCTGGGAGGACTCGGAGTTACTCCCACTGACTGTGGCTTCCGTGTTTATATTTAATGCGGTCGAACAGGTGGTGAATGCATATTTGGGTACATTGACGAGCTAGCGAGCGAAGTATTACCTTGGACCTATATTCGGTTCTTAGGATTGTATATTATTATACACTCCTTTTATTTCAGTATTTTTACGGGAGATATGTCTCCCGTCTTGTATATTTCTTTCGTATAAAATTATTTCCGTTTTGTAATAACCCTTTTATTTATGACACCTTCTTATTGTATTCGCATCTTTTACTTAGTTAAATTATTTTTTTTCTTTCCGCAAATTTGAGGGTGTCACATAGCAAAAACCGTCACAAAACATGTGATACAAGCGAATGAAATATCATACATCCAAAACATGAATATTATAAGTCACTACGTAAAATTATACGATAAACGGATCATGCGAACTATTATAAATTACGAGTTTTAGAAATTATATGAAAAACATACAGCCGTGTTCCAGGCCGGTCACTGGACCGGCGGCCGGTACCCCGGCTCGCGCTACAAGCTAAATCAAAAAATCACCAAAAACAGGGTAAGGTGTTCCACGCCGGTCTATGGACCGGCAGCCGGTACCCCGGCTCGGAGCACAACACCAACAAACACAAAAATCACAAGTTTGGAAACTATCAAAACAAGGGTCCACTTCAAACGGTCATAACTAGAGTTCTAGATATGCTAATGCAGAAATTCTAAGTCGAGGTGATAGCTTATCCTCTTACGGTTCCAACGATAGGTCACAAGCCCAAAACAAGCAAGTAACAAAGGAGATATGATCATTCTACGAAAAAGGGTCGGTGCAGTGAATTCCCAGCCGGCCACTTGACCGGCAGCCGGTACTTCGGCCAGGAGCACCAGTTCACCCGAGAACTTCATCAAGCATTCAATCATTTTCAATTCTCATAATCTACTTCTATTAACTATCAACAATCAATATTCATCATCAACAATCAACAATCATCAACTAACAACATTCATCATCAATAACATGAATCCTAAGCTTTCTAATCGTATTCTAAATACGAATTTTAACATAGAAGCATGTAAAACACGTAAATGATATCGAGTAACCCTTCACCGTTGCCTTTTCGCGTCTTTAATCGATTCTAAACCTTCCTAGTCTCCACCTACATACAATTAGATAATAAAAGATGAATATCATTCACCTTGAGAAAGACGGATAATTTAAAAAGCGAGAAAGACGGTAATTTTATTACCAATACGGATAGAGGAAAGTAAGAGGAGAAGAATGAGACGAACTTACGCGAATTTAGTCAAAGAACGAATGAGCTACGATGATTCAAAGATCGAAAAGATTATGGAGGCAAGGGTTTTTGGTTTGCTTAGTGATGAAGAAAAGTGTTGTGTTTGTTAATGAAAAATAGGTTAAGTGGTAGTATGATATGTATAAGGAAAAAGTCAACAAAAGTCAAAGACGGCTCAAGACGGGTTTTTCTTGAAATCTCGCGGAAATTCCAAATACGAACTCGGAAATTCTAAATTCGACTCGGAAAATTAAATTCTAAATTAAAACTAAAATTCGCTGAAAAGTATCCGTAAAATATTTTTACTATTTGAAATAGGGTACATTTGCGGGTGTTACACGCGGAGGGTGACGACAAGCTTCGTTATCTTACCGAAACCTCTCCCGAAACTCCTAATGAAAGGTCAACCGCCGGCGCTAGGCGAGCCTATGATGCTTACCATAAAGAGTCTGCTACAATCAAAATTGTTTTGATCTTATCAATGGAAGCCGATCTTCAATGGAGTGCCATAAGATGAGCACGGCCTATGAGATCTATGCCAAGCTTGTGACCATGTTTTTCACAAGCTCCTAGGATCATACAATATGAGACGTCTTCCGCGTTATTTGACATGAACCTACAAGAGGGCAAAAAAGGTTAGCCCTCATGTACTCAAATTGATTGAGCATGTCGAGACTCTCAAAATACAAGGGGTGGACATTCCCGAACAACTAGTTATTAATTGAGTACTTCATTCCTTGGGGAAAATCAAGGCTTATGTGCAGTTTAGGGTAAACTACAATATGCATAACATGAAAACCTCTCTTCATGAATTGCACAAGATGCTTGTGCAAACTGAGAGAGACATGGGGCTAAATGTTAGCACCTCCAAGGATGTACTCCATATTAATAATAAGAGTAAGGGGAAGTTCAAGAAAGGTGGTAGTAAAGGGTAGAAGCCCTCCACCTTCAAGGGAAAGGGTAAAGCTATTGAGAATAGCTCTCCCATTCCCAAGAAGGGTGCCTCCAATGAGGAAAAATGCCATTATTGTAATGGTGTAGGGCATTGGAAGAGGAATTGCTCTAAGTATCTTAGAGATCTTAAATTTGGAAAGATTGTTCCAGTAGGTAAATATTTATCCCTATCGTTTATGTTATGATCTCAACTTTGGTATATAGATACAAGTTGTGATTCTTACCCTATTTAATTGTAATTAGGGCATACTAGCAAGGATAAAAGCAAGGACAAGCAAACCTAAGAAGGCTCTTCAAGGGAAGCTAAGGTAGCTACCCATGATTGAAGACCTATGAAAGCTTGGTCTCATTTTGAATTGTCTAAACTTTGGGATGTATTTTGAGACATTGTTTTTAGAAATTTTATAATCTCCTTGTTTGACATGGAAATTTGTTCAATTCCTTTTATCGACATTGGTTGTAATTGGATTTAGTGACTTGGTTTTCAACCCAAGTCACTCGGTTTGTTGAAACTTTTAGTTCTAAAAAAATATCATCATACTCTACTTGCACTAATAACATAAATTGTATCGACTCAAATTGATCATATTAGTATTATGATGATTGAATCATTATAATAGAAGGCTAAGAATTCGATTCTCAATTTGAAAGATCAATTGCTAAGTCAAAATTGAGTTATTGAACTCAAAGTAGGGAATCTACCAAACCAATTGGCCACACCACTTATAAAGATTGTAACTGACATGAGTATGAGTACACCTCTTTAGCTTATAGAACTAGTCTATCTCGAAGCTAAGATTCGATGTCTTTACAATGAAGTCTTTAGTAGATCACTTAAGGTCATGTTGTGATACTTCTACCTCCCTCACGAGTATAAGTACAAAATTGTTTGTGGCTCATACGGCTATCTTTAAAGGAAATAGTTGTATTTTTCTAAAGATAGAGTGGGAGAAAATAAGGCACAACGAAAAACTAGTTAGGAACTAGTGAGGAAACCAAAAGAAAATGTTCTTAGGTTAGACTCAATACTAGTGAGGAGACCAAAAGAAAGCATTCTTAGGTAAATCCTTAGACTAGTGACGAGACTAAAAGAAAATGTTCTTGAAATAATAAGATTATGATCTATGAAGTGGAAGTACCTAAAAATTTTAAAATTTGATTTTCTAACATAAGAGACTTATGAAACTAAATGGAATATATGCAAAGAAAATGTTTTATTTTGAGTTGTCCAATTCTAGTTGCATGGATAGACATGTAGATGTCTTCAAAATCCAAGTTAATGCGTAACTATGCTTAGATCCGAATCATCAGTGAAATACCTCATAGTAGGTGTGTACAAGATACACATCAAAACCATATGTCCAAATAGGGATTTGGAATAGGATGTGTACATGATAGAAGCCTATGGTATTTACCAGGAGGTTATGATTATCTTTTCTATTATGAGATATAAGAAGAGTTTCACTCGAATTGTTGAATAGTCATGTATAGACATAAAATTCAGTGGGAGTTAAAGTCATGTTTAGACATGAAGTTAAGTGGGAGTTTAAGTTATCATGTAAGGACATGAAGTTCAGTGGGATAAATTGGTTTCCACGTGAATGACGTTTCACTCATTGAGAGTGACATATTCATATTACCTTTTTGAAAGGAGTGGTTGGATTTTAATGTTGGATGAAAGAGGGAAACATGTATACTAAAATCAAAATATATTGTGGAATAGAAGATTTTAGCTTGGCATTTAAAAGGTGTCTTATATTGATAAGATCTTTTATCTATTTCAACAAGTTAAAATAGGTTATTCATGTTGATAAAAGTGGGATCACTATGAAAGGGTCATAGTCATCCACTGAACCTAAGAGTTGTTGATCACATGAGACCAATCATGTAGGCCATTACATACACGTACCTAAATAAATTGTATGCTAGGAGCATGACAAGCCCATAACAAATCAATCCACATGAGTGTCATTGGATAGCCTACAAGAACATCCATAGAGTTCTCAAGGAGGACTAGGGATACATTCTTGTGTTTGGTAGAGAAAATTTGGATATGTGGTAAAGGTTACACAAACCCAAATTTCCAAACCTATAAGGATTTATCCGAATCATAGGCGTACCTTTGTTATACAAGAAGCAAATAACTAAAAGGATGATTAAAGAGTCAATCATTATAAATTCTACAAATAGAGACCTAGTACATTATGATGAGGATAAGGTGGCTTACAAGGAGCTAATGGTAGATCCTTACACCTAAATATCTATCAGTTATCATGATAACGAGTGGGAGCATGTTTCAAGTTAAAGAGCCCAACACTAGATAGAGATCTACACATGTACGTAGATGAGTTCATTTTATTAGGAATAACGTTGGATGGAAGGAAAAAGCAATTCACAAGGTTGGAATAAATGAATATATGGTATATTCACAACCCAAGCCTTTATTGCATTTAAATAAAATCGTCATGAATTGTCATGGACGAAATAAACTTTGGGTTATATGATATGAAGCAATAACATTGTGTTGATTGTTCATATATGATAATCACATTTATCGTTTGAGTTTCTAAAACTCGTTTTGTGCTTTGTTATATCCAAATGGGTTGTAGAGACAATTTTGAACCCCATTAAAGTGGACTGTATTAACATAGCATTGGCCCCTAGATTGCTTATATGAGGTGACGTCTCTAAGTGACTAGAGTGTGATGCGATTGATGGCAAGTTCAAGTGCCATAGGGTCATAAGGGATGACCAGTCGATCACTTAGACAGACTGTAAGGGACAATCTGTCGGGCAGTGACCGCTTATAGAGTTCTGGCAATTCTTGTAGCCTGGTCGTGGCAAGAGCTAGGGCTGAGCAAAAATATACGATACGGTTTTAATATACGGATACGATATGGTATACGGTTTTAATTACACGGATTTCCGGGTACACGATACGAATTTCCGGGTATACGATACGGTTTTTAAAAAAACTGTATCGGGTCCGGGTCGGGGAAAATCAAAACCGGGTATACGGTTTTGACCTGGTTTAATTAAAAATAACCCAAAAAAAGTTGTATGTAAAATTTTGTTATCTATTTTGACTATATGGGTGAAATTTTGAGCACCAATCATTTTATGTGAAACTTGTAATATACGCAACTCACTTTATCCGTGAAAAATTTCTGTGTGAAATTTTGCAAATTTGTATTTTGCTATTTTACCTACTGACTTTGCAAGTAATTGTATTTTGTAATAATGATCCTAGTGGATTATATAAGCATCTTATTTATTGGTCGTTACTAATGTTGTGGACTCGATTTCCAGGTTTGAGCATTATCAACTAAACCGGATCCGGGTATACGGTTTTCGGGTACCCGGTTTAACCGGGTATACGAAAACCGGGTACCCGGTTAAACCGGGTCGGATCCGGGTTCTAATTTTTGGCCTTCCAAAAACCGGGTACCCGATACGGTTATTAAAACCGTATCGGGTACCCGGTTTTGCTCACCCCTAGCAAGAGCTACTATAGTATTCTTTTTGAGTCAATTCTTTCACTAAAGATTGTTTGCCTAAGGTGGCACAGTTTCAGAGTGACTTTGATTTATGCTCTACGACCTTCGTAACTGGGGTCAAATGAGCATCTTATGGGTCATGATGAGCTGTGGCTATTCGAAGGAAATAGTGCGATAGGATTTGTCCATCCCTTTTCAGGTTTGTTTTAAAATCTCAAAGCCACTCGAGAAGGAGTAAGCTGAAAATGCGTGGCCACGCTCGGAAGGTATCTATGGTAGATAATTCCGGTTAGAATGTTACTCTCCAGATCGAGGAAACCACTCTTGATATGATCAAATGCAAGTACGACCTGCAAGACACCTTGCATTGAGTGGGAGATTGTAATTGGACAAGAGAATTGGTAACGCCCACTTGTCTTGGACAAGTGGGATATTGTTGGAGTAAATGTCATCAACAATAGTGCGATCACAAAATATAAATCTCGATAATAAGAATACAAAGGGATGATGAATATTATAGTCAACTGGTCAACATAAATCGGTAATGATTGGCTCAATTGAGTTTGACGTTACTGTCGTATGACGGTGGTGATCAGTTGATCCCTTGAGATCACACCTAAAGGACAATCCCCTAATCATGTACATTAATTAATTGTATAGTGATACAGATTAATTAATCCCTTAAAGTGAACCAAGTTTAAATTGTAAGTGAGAAATATATTTTATTGTAATATGATTAAATAAGATTCATTTTAGTAATTTAATTTTTATATTACTAAGAATGCATTATGTTTATGAAACATTTGAGATAAGCAAAATTGGTTGATCATAATTACAAATTGTTGTCGATTATATTAACTAAATAAGAGATGACCCATTTTATTTACATGTAATTATAAAATGTGACTTAAAATGTTAAGTCTAATTTATTTGTTATGAAATTGCATTTAAATTAGTTAAATGTACATTTATAAGCAATGATTACATGTTACATGTCACATGTCACATGTCACATGTCACATATGTGACAAATGACAAAATGAAAAAATAAAATGGATACCCATGTTATATGGGTGCACCGGTTTTAGAAGGGTTAGGGTAGACTGTAGAGGTTTAGGTATTATTAGTTGTTCTAATTAAGAATTAGATACAACAATTAAACCTAGACCTAGAGTATAAGCTAATGCATTGTTAAGAACAAAAGCTAAAGCAAACCCTTCCCCATGCTCTTGGTGGCCGGTCCTCTTGCATGCATAAGAGGACTTGTTCCTCTTATTTTTAAATATATAGATGTTAGACATAAAAACATATATGTTTATCTCTCTTAAAAAAACATACATCTCTCACTAAGAAAACTTGAGAAGTTTTATTATAGACTTGAGTTCTAATTCTCACATAATATTACTAGTGTAGTAATAAGACTTATTTGATATATTATTAAGGGCTACTACAATATATACTAGTGTAGTATTTTGTAGTGTAAAAGAGGTTTGTCTTGGTGCAACTTATTGGAGAGTTCTTATACTAAGAACTAGGAGTTCATCCCTAATATTGTAAGCTCAAGAACAAAGTAGGAAGGAGTCCTATTTTGTGCCCAAAATCCGTTCAAATCGATGTAAGGATAAATGTTTCTTCTTATCTTTATAATTTTATGTTATGCATGCATAAGGTTCTAATAGTTTAAGGGTAAACTATTGTAAATATGATATTAGAAATGTCTAATATTGAGTTTAAGAAACTTACACATCCGTGTTCATTGGCATCCACGAGAGTCATTCTAGATATAGAATGCTAAGGGTAACGAGTTCTTAGTGTTCATGTCATTACTTTGTGTCTTGACATGGCATAAAGTATTCGAACGGTTCCAATGTCCCATAAAAATTGGTGGCAACTCCACAAATGCGTTTCACTACGCTTCTCCCCCGTTTCCATCCCGTGGTCCCTCGCCAGGCCGTGTACCTCAGTTTGGTGACTCCGCTGGGGATTATACACTTACGTGTTATCCAGGGCGAAACTTTAACAAGGTTAAGGAATAGTTCATATGAGACAGTTATCGGTTTTCATTACTCGACCTTCTTAGGTCGTTTTATTCGGCCTTCCTAGGCCCAACCAAACCCATTCCGACCAATCGTCTGGTCCGGACGGTCCAAATTCTTATCTGGGCCTAAGGATGGATAATGATTGACTTCAACCATATCGCGGTACATACTCATGTTAGTATCAAGAGCTTTCACTACTCGAGGAAATGGACTAGGAACCAACCTTACTCATGTTTGGCGCGGACCTTTGTACAGACCTTGGGTTTGATTGCTTGGTATGGCAACCCACCTTTTAAGCCAAAACCATTTTAAATGCACTCAGCATACCGTTATAATGCATGTATAATTGTATATAGCCCTTACATGATCACCATTTTGTAAATAAAGCCATGACGAACTCTTTCAAAATCCTTTTTTTAAAACAAAAACTATAAAGCATTTTCAAAGGTGGCTAAAGCAGCGCAAAATGAGTCAAAAATATGTACAAGTGTCTAGTCAAAATCTTTTCTCCACTTCGAGTCAACACTCCTACAACCACACTACGGTTGTCTAGGACAAACATTTCCAAATTACTCATTTTCAAAACTCACTTAAACACAGTGGCACACTCTCACTTCACAAGTCGAGTCTTTTTTAGTAAGTGTGCTAGAATGGTCGGTCGTGTTTAGATCCGCTGGCGGTCTCTTACCTCAGTTTCAAGATGCGTGGAACTAGTCAAACAAGCATCCATCAACCCGAGCAAAATGGTAATGATCAAGTCCTAGCTGCGCTCATCCCTCTCCAAACAAGTCATGACCAAGCTTATGCTCGCCTCAATGCCATTGAGAGCCGAATTGTTGCCGTAGAAACTAGGCTGCCTCCTGCAGACATTCCTGACCCTAGTGTACACGATAACATTCCACAAATTGTAGGACAACCAAAAGTCAATACCCCACCAAGTCTTACTGGAGCGGAAAAGCGACTCCAATACTTGGAGGAACAACTAATGTACCTCAAGGGAGATGACATCTATAGGGAGAATAATCGCAAATATGAAGCGGTAAATGCCCAACTGCCAACCAATTTCAACATGACTGACATCCCGAAATTCAAGGGGCATGAAAATCCTTTGAATCGTATCTGTGCTTTCAAAGATTACATGTCTATCAAAGACATCAAACCCGAGATATTCCTAAGGTATCTTTCCTTCATCACTCGACACCATTTCTAATCAGTGGTTATATGCTCTAGAGCATAAGAAAATCGCAACATGGGATAATGCCACAATCGAGTTCGCCAAACAATACGCAAACAATGCTAAAATCTAAATCAATATGCGTACTCTAGAGGCTCTTACCCAAAATGAGAAAGAAGGTTTCACCGATTTGTTAAGTAGGTGGAGGAAGTTTAGCACACAGCTTGTTGAACATCCAGACGAAGCCACTCTTATGGAAACGTTCGTGGACAACTTGAGACCTATTTATGCAAACCATCTTAGGTATCAAAACATAAAGTCTTTCAAAGATTTAACTGTGTTAGGAACCAGAATCTAAGACGACATTCGAAAAGGGCTCTTGTCCAAAACAATAGGTCGCGGATAACAAGGCACAACGAGTCGTTCTTACGGCCTAACCAACAACACCGATGAAGTCAATCTTGTTGAACCATCCAAAAAGAACAACCCACAAAAGAAGTTCACAAGCATCGGTGATACATATTCCAATGCCTTGAAAAGGCTGACACATACAGCAAGGCAAACTCTAACCCATAGGACCTACAACTGACCCAGAAAAGAAAACCAGTCTCTGGGATGGGAACGCCTACTGTGAATATCACAAAGGTAAAGGGCACGAGACAAAAAAATGCTTCAAATTAAATCACGCCCTTCAAGATATGATTGAAGACGGTCGTCTACCCATACCTCCTCGGGCTAAGCCTAACAATACTCAGAATCCTCTTGGAGTTCTGATGATTGCAAATGAAGAATCCACCTTGGATTGTTCACATCTTATTTCCCCAATCGAAGATGAGATTCACATGTTAGAGAACGAGGAAAGATACTCCGCCATTTCTCACACCATCAATGACTTCATTGCATGGGCTAAGAGTGTGAGTAGGCAAGTTTTGGAAATTGAAACCACGGTAGCATCCCTATGCATTCCAGGCGCCACGGCCCAAGAAAGCATACCCCAAATTCCAATTATATCTCAAAAGTATACAATGCAAGAGGTATTCACCACATGAGGTGATCTAGTCGAGCGAATAATCGCTTTGGAGACCGAAATCATTAGACTGAGAGAACTCAGTACCGTCAACGGGATATGGGGCGATGACGACGAGGATGAGTATCTCACAAAACCTAATTAAACCACAGAAGATACAGTCAGGACTAGCGAGGATCACGATATAGACTACCTTACTCGATCAGGGCGTCATTATCAAAGTGTCTCTCAGAATGGCCCTCCCACTAATGGTCTAGTTACTAACACCAACGTTGTCACCCCAAATGATGACGAAGATATATCTACTGACCATCTACTGAAACAACTGTAGAAGACAAAGGCTGATCTTTCAGTATAGCAGTTAGTTGCGAGTTCATTTCCCCATCGCCAAGCTTTGCTACAACTCTTGGCAAAACTAAAAGTAGCACATGACTCTACACCTGACGATGTAGTTAACTTGGTCCTCCAAGACTCAGTTAAGCTAAGTAACCCAGTTACTTTCTCAGACGAAGATCTACCACCTTTTGGTGGCAGTCACAATATCGCCATGTACATCACAATAACATGCCTAAAGAAGAACGTACCAATGGCTCTGGTAGATGATGGCTCTGCAATCAATGTCATACCACTAAAAACAGCGCGTAAGTTAGGCATGGAAGAATCAGATTGGGCTCCTACCAACCAATGTGTTCGAGCAAATGATGGAACACGACATAAGGTGATATGGCTAGTCAACCTCACTATAGCCACTGGGCCAATTGAGCGAAAGGTCAACTTCCAAATTGTGGACATTGAGGCATCCTATAACATACTCCTGGGAAGGCCTTGGATTCACGCTTCTAAAGCGGTAACATCCATCCTACACCATAAAACCAAGATTCCTCTACACGGTAAAGTAGTGACGCTCACTTCGTCACCTATCAAGGCCGTAATAGCGAAGATGTTCAACAAGCAAGAAATCACGGGTCTAGTATGTAAGTCCTAGACCTCTAAATAGACTCCTCTAATTAGTTCATTAAATTACATTAACGTAATAATTTAGGATCTAGTTATCATGCATGCAAATATAAAAGCATAAAAGAAAAGAAATGATTTAGGATCTACTTAATTAAAAGTCACGAAATTTTACATACAGTATGTACAACATTCTTGTGAGATCATATAAAAAATTCATGGCCAGAATAAACATGCAACTATTTTTAGTTAACTTTTAACATAAAACATGCATATTAACATGATTTAAAGGCCATAAATCAAAATAAATAGCAAATTAATCCCCAAAATCACCAAATTAGACCACAGCCATTTCGAGGTCAGTAGGTATGCATGCAAATCAAAAATTTCGTGCAAACCAATGTTTAACACAAATTTTCAATTTTACCCAAGTTATCGTATAACTCGATTTTAATGCTTAAAATCGACATGCATGTAACAATTTAGCTATGATACCACATGTAAGTCCTAGACCTCTAATTAGACTCCTCTAATTAGTTCTCTAAATTACATTAACTTAATGATTTAGGATCTAGTTATCATGCATGCAAATATAAAGGGACGTGTTTTTTCACATACGGAATTTACTCTTTCACATACGGCTTTTACAATTATACCCTTGTCATTTAATTTCCTTATCCTCATCCATTGTTTTTTCTCTCTCTTCCCTCCTCTACCTTCACCACCAACACCACCTCCCTTCCACCACTCCGGCCAAGCGTCCTAGCTACATAGCTCCGGTAGGACTCCGTCATTCCCTCCACCAACAAATTAATATGGTAAATTAAAAAAAATTAAATATTAAAATAATCAATGAAAAATAATTAAAAACTAAGAAAAACTATTATGAAAAACAAAAAAAATTAACATTTTTTTTTTAAAAAAGAACATACAATTAATTATTTAAAAAATAATAAACCAATTAATGAATAAAAAAAACATGACTACCCACTACCCAGTACCCCCTTCCCCACCACCACCACCACGGGCAACACCCTTCAACCCACCACCAGTCGTCGCCCTCACTCCCCCTCCGTCCCTCAACCACCACAGGCTACATCCATTCGCTCAACCACCGTCGCACCAGTCGTCAATCTCCACCACAACCATTCACGCTATCGTCCATCTACTACGACCAGCAATAAGACCACCACTACGACGACTACTCTACTGTCGTCGACCACCATGGCCACCACTCATAAACCCTCTAACCACCATCCATTAACCATAAACACAATCCCATAAACCTGAAACGTTTTTTTTAAAGTATTCTTAATTGCTAAAATTAAATTAAATTTATTAATTAGAGGATTATAATCTATTGTTCATGTATTAGATATGATTTTAGGCTAGATATATATAAGAATTAATTTGATTAAGTGTAGGGGGGAAACTTGAATGTTAATATGTTTAGGGAAAAGAGAGATTTTTGTTAGAAAAAGGGTAGGATATGGAAATATTATGAAAAAATGTATGTGAAAGAGTAAATTCCGTATGTGAAAGAGTAATTCCGAATATAAAAACATAAAAGAAAAGATAAGACGAAAATATCCTTACATTGGGAATTTTCGGTTCAATATGGGCATAATAAGAACTCCTTCTTATTGTTCTTGAGCATGAAATTAATGGATGATCCTCCATAGAAACAGCCTCCAAAGTAGAAGGTTTCCTTCTTGTTGCACCCAAGACTAAACCCAAATTATCTTAGCTTATTATTAACTAGATAATAAGTAAGAAATAATACTACTAATATTATAGTATTACTACTCTAGTAATATGATATGAATATTAGTATGCATGTGAGTTTTAGAGAGTTGTTGAGTTAGTGATAGAAGTAAGAAAAATAAGCAAGTTAAAAAAGCATTCAAAATTGAACAACTTTTGGTCAATATAAAGGCCATAAGGCCGGATGACATGAGCTCCAAGAGGGCTCAATTTTGCTTCTTTTATTCTTGTGTAAGAAGGTAGAGTATGGGTTAAGTTGTAATGATTAAAGCTAGGATGATATATCACCATCAACATAGTGAATTGTGTGTTAAGAAAAGAATAACACACATGCATCTTCCATGTGCACAAAACCGGACCATTGTGACTTATGATGGTCCATTTTGATTTTTGATATTTGTCCCACAAATACTTATTAATCATATGTTTAATTATCTTGGATAATTAAGTGTTAATTTGATCATATAACAATTATATGACACAAATTAATAAACAATATGTACTTAACTTTTAAGAGACATTTTATCATTATATCTATATATAATGGGTCCCACAATGCCCAGTTAATTTATTTTACAACTCTTTGTAAATGTAATTAACTGATTACCTCTGCCTCAAAATATATACATAACCTCAACTAATTTAATGAATTAACGATTAATCACTAAATTAAATCTTATTTAATCGTATTAAAATAAGACGTAAAATTTATTCAGTCAGTTATCGTATAATTGACTAATAAACTTAAGTGGAATGAGTTCGCAACTCAATTTCCAATAAATAACTCTCGTAACTAAACGTACATATCAAATATATGTAATGCTCTAATTAAACTGTATCGTATACAAATAATTAGTATTCTATTTGGGTCTCATCATATAGGTGTGACCTAAAGAGATCAGTTGATTACCGCCGTCATACGACAATAACGTCAAACTCTAGTCAGCCAAGCGTTACTGATTTACGTTAATCAACTGACGTGGAGTATCAAAATATACTAATCATGCCACGTATATTCCAAATGAGATTTATTATATAAATGCACTATTGTGGAGGACACTTACTCAAACAATCTCCCACTTGTCCGATACAAGTTGTGCATGTAGCAACACTATTGTGGAGGATTCCTACTCCAACAATATCTCCCACTTGTCTCGACAAGTTGTGTGCTACCGATTCTCTTGTCTCTTTTGTGTCACATCCTCCCACTCATTGCAAGGTGTCTTACAGGTCGTACTTGCAATTGAAAGTTATAAATAGAGTGGTTTTCTCGATCAGGGAGAGTAACTGTCTGACCGGAAAATCTACCAGAGATCTCTTCCGAGCGTGGCCACGCATTTCCAGTTACTACTGCTCGAGTGGCCCGAAGATGTTAATACCCAACGTGGGTGGACAATTCATGTTGACCCATCTTACACTGTATGATGCAGATAACCATGACCCAGAAGATGTCCATCGGCCTCCTTTCACAACACGACCTAGGACAAAAACCAAACTCAATCGGAAACTACACTGACTCAGGTTAATGGTCGCCAGTCTAAAGAATCGACTCATAGGAATAAAATAGAAATCCCCGCCACGACCAGGCTTCAACAATTTTGATAAGGGACTCTATTATGGTCACTGACCGACAGAGTGTCTCAACAGTCTGTCTATGTAAACGACCAGTCATCTCCATGACCCCATGGTGCTGAACCAACCATTGATCGACTTACAATCTAGTCACTTCGAGACGTCACCTCAAATGAGTGACTAGGGACAAAACACTAAGTTCATCTTGTTTACTTGAATTGGGTTCAACTTTTCTTTCAACCAATTCGGATAAACAAAGTATTAAAATTTAGTCACACTAAATAAAGGAGTTTTTAATGAAACTCTAACAATGAAGGCGATTATCAAATATTTTGAAAAATTGATACGCTATCAATAATTTCATATCTCATAATTTCTAGCAATTCAGGTACATATTTCAATCCCATTGAAATGACATGACTATCATGTTCAGCCTGCAAAAAGCATGGCTAATGGATTAGCAATACTTGCATCTTTCCCATCGTTCTGATTGCTATTTCTCTTTGTCTACGTAATCTCATATTACATAAAACTTTTTGAGTACGTGTCTAGGTTTGAATCTAGACATAGGACTCTTGGCCTAAGGGTAGCTCCCACTGTTTTACCAGCATCATGGGATAGGATATACAACTATAGGAACTACTTCTAGTCCCTCAAATACTGTCGAATCCAAGGTACTTTCATATGCATCATCATATGATGCAATGTACTCCATTTCCGTTGTGAAATCCGCAATGATAAACTGCATGGAACACTTCCAGCGGATACATGACATTTATATTTGAAAATTTCATTCCTACTTGGAACCTTTCCAATAGTGTTTTCTGCTTGGAACTCTTCCAACAGATAAATCTTCTATAAAACACAGCCAGTTCGTGATTTCAAATCACTTTGATCAGTTTGGAAACTGAAGTCTATGTAACCCCTTACACACAACTCACTGTAAACTCCAAACACATGGAACATATCTTTAGTCCTTCTCAAGTACTTAAGGATGTTCTTTATGGCTATCAAATGACTCTCACTTGGATTTGATTGCAAACGACTTGTCATGCTCAAAGCATGCGAAATGTCGGATTGAGTATACATCACAGCGTATATAACTGATCTCACAGCGGAAGCAAAAGGAATCAATAATAATGTGTTCAACTTCCTTGAACTAGTCAAAGATCTTATTAATATAAGAATTTTGACTCAACGCTAATATCCTTTTAGATTTATCTCCACAAATCCAGATATCTAAAAGATGTATTCTACTTCTCCAAAATCTTAGATCGTTTAAAATGATCAATATGTCTCCACATATAAGACTGATGAAAACCATGTTACTCCCACTAAACTTCATGTATTCAACATAATTCCTCGAGATGTGATAAGTGAATATTTGTATGATTTTAACCCCCAATTTAGCTCGGTTTTGTATGTCATTTGTGCTTTGTTAAGCAACTTTATGAGCTAATATCGTCTTCTAGGCGAATTCATGTGTTCTAACTTGTTTTGTAGGGAAAATGACGTTTCTACGCCCTTTTTCTATATTCCCGAGCATTTCCCTAAAACCTGACGATTTGAAGAAGAAAGCTTGACCAAGTGAAAGGCATTTCAAGAAGGTTCACTAAAATAAAAGAGAGAAGAAGCAAAGGCAGTTTCGTAGTTGTCGGAAGATCAATCAGTTAGGCGAAGAATTCATCGCTTTACATCAAACCCTATCAATAAACCCGACTCAAGAGATCAACGGGGATGATGGGAGTCAAGTCAAAGAAAAGGGAGATAAAACGACAGTCAAAGGACCTGGAATACAACTTAACCGATCGGGTAAGTGTGTACCCGATCGGGTAAGTATGATGCTCCGCACAAAATGCTTCAACTTCCTATTTTTGTCTTACGTGTTCAATGCCCGACCTCTTCTCCACGAAACCCTAATGCTATATATAGATGCTCCAGCCCCTCTTCTCAAATGATCCATCTCACAATCCTCTTCTCTTCTCTTCTTACATTTCTCCTTAGATTAGGAGGAGGGGGAACTAGCCTCCCTTCTCTCATTTTCTTCTTCTCATTTTCTTCTTCTTTAGTCTTTAGTTCTTAGTTTATTTCTGTCCATTTCATATCAAAACATTAGTTTATATCAATAAGAATTTCATCCTTGTAATCTCCTTTGTGTGGTTCAAGCGTTGTAATTGGTGGATCGTTTATTATGAGCAAGGATTTTCTATTATTGTTATCACTTTCGTTGTTGATCGTCATATAGGTATTTCTGTTTTATCCCTTGCTTAATGTTCTTATTGTTTTCCATTTGATTTTTATTCGCTTTACATATTGTCTTAGATTCATTGTAGTACCGTTATAATCGCCATTTCATTTCCTAGATTGTCAATTAGCGTCGTTATTATCGCCATATAAAAAGTCAAAATCAAATAAACATGTCAATCCTAGTTTTCATTGTTAATATCATTTTAGATTTAAACATTATCATGAGTGAGTAGTCACCTTTCTAGGGTGTAGGGTAGCCATGTTAAATTGATTAAAAGATGAATATTGGATAAAAGAAATTGTGCTTTAAAATATTGTGTCTATACATGTTTGGATTGTAACGATAGTTAACGATTTCTGGTCGGAAATCATCGACTAAAATGGAATTCTTTTCCAAGGTAGAGATGCGTGGATTGAATAGACAAAGCATGACATGGTGGATTAAGACCTAGTAAATCGCCTTAAAAGCCTGCTAGACCATCTGATCTATGATTGTAATGAACACATCATTCTTACGAACTCACAATGAATTATTTGCATATCCTAAATCAAATTTCATCAATATGTCAATCTACATGTGTGAACCTATTTCCCTATATGCTTCTCATTATTGTTAAATCATCATTTGCTTTTTTTTTTCATTTAGTTTGCTTTTATTTTGTTTTTATTTATGTTCTTTATTAGTTTAGAATTCAAAACCTCAAAACCCAGAAAATCGTTAGATAAAACTCAATTGTGAGACGATTCACAATCCATAGTAAATACCATCTCCCTGAGGATCGACCCCTACTTCCTTAATTACATTAATTTGTTATTAGCCTAGTCTGGGTAAATTATCTTTGTATTGGGCTTGCGACAGGCCCGATCAAATATTGGCGCCGTTGCCGGGGAGCACGGTTTAGTTTTCTTTTTTTGTGATTTTAATCGCAATTAGTTTTATCTAGTCTTTAGGAACCCAAATTCCTTTAGACCTCTCTTGATTTTTCATCTTAGCTTTCCAATCTTATGCCCAGATCTTCTAGACTAGGGACCTCTATCTCTTTAGACCCCGATCTAGAAAGAACTCTGCGTAGGAAACAAAAGCTATTCAAAGAAATCTCAAAAGCTTCTGATACTTCAAGTTTAGACCGTATTCGTGAGAAATACTCAGATATTTTATCTAATCTTGAAGAAGAAGAAGATCCATTCTCATCTCCATTCTCAAAAACCAATCAACTTTCAAACAACACTCCATCTTCATCTTCACATTAGGAAATGGTTCGACTTTCAGACCATTCCAAACCCACCGCAGAAACACTTCCAAGGGGTATCGCTACACCCCAAATCACAGCCCAAAACTTTGAAATCAAACCTGCCTTCATCAACCTTATAGAAAGAAGCCAATTTAGTGGCAATGCCACAGAAGATCCCAACCTTCACATCCAAAACTTCTGTGACTATTGCTCTACTATTAGACAAATTGGAGTCACCCAAGGGCAAATTAGAGAGATGTTCTTCTCATTTTCTTTGAGGGGTAAGGCAAAGTTGTGGATACATAGCCTTGATAAGGTTACATTAGGTATCACCGATTGGGAGAGTTTAGCTCTTGCCTTCTATCAAAAGTACTTTCCTCCCGAAAATACCGCTTTGTTGAGAAGTCAAATCACTGGTTTCCAACAAGGAGATGATGAGAGCTTATATGAAGCCTGGGAGAGGTACAAGGACTTGCAAAGAGAGTGTCCTCATCATGGGATAGATCCATGGCTCCTTGCCATCACATTCTATAATGGGTGTTATATAGAGTCCCGTCGTATCCTGGATTCTGCTAACAATGGAAGATTTGATCAAATCAATGTTGAAATTGCTCACTCTACCATTGAATCCATGGCAATTCACGATTCTCAATATAGAAATTCCCGCTCCATACCATCGAAATCTAAGCAAGAAGACCCCACTTTGACACTTTTACAAGCTCAAGTAGCCCTTCTCACACAAAAGCTAGAACAATTCCAATGCTCTACATTTCAACGGAGTAACAATGGTGTAAGTAAACTTGAAGCCATGATGCTGCAATTGGCTCAAAGGCAAGACACCATGATAGCTCAACTCCAAGAGAGTGATCAAGCTAAGGATGCCGCCATCAAATTGTTGGAAGCTAAAATTTCCCAATATGCCTCTTCTAATACCCACCAAAACCAAGGGCAGCTGCCTTCCCAATGTTACCAACCTCACGAAACTGTAAATGCCATTTCCTTGAGAAGTGGTAAGCATAATGATGAGCCCGTGGTTGTTGATGTTGAAGACAAGGTGCCCATGTCAAAAGAGAAAGAGCCCGAGATTCCTATTGAGATCAAAGTCCCATTTCCCGAAAGATTAGCAAAGCACAAGAAGGAGGCAAAGTATGGTAAGTTCCTTGACATCGTCAAGAACTTAAAGGTAACAGTCCCTTTCATTGAATTGCTTTCCCAAGTTCCTTCTTATTCCAAGTTTATGAAGGAAGTCCTCAAAAAGAAGAGATCCTTCAATGAGATTGAGACCGTAGCTTTCACTGAAGAGTGTAGTGCACTCTTGCAAAATCAGTCTCCACCAAAACTTAAGGACCCTGGTAGTTACTCCATCCCTTGCACTATAGGCACGTATACCATTGATAAGGCCCTTTGCGATCTAGGTGCTAGTGTAAGTGTCATGCCCTTTTCTATGTTTGAAAAACTTAACATGGGTGCTTTGAAATGCACTAATATTACTTTGCAAATGGCGGACCGTTCTCTAAAACACCCTATGGGTGTTTTAGAAGATGTGCCCGTCAAAGTTGGTAAGTTTTTCATTCCCGTTGACTTTCTAGTACTTGACATGGCCGAGGACTCTCAAATCCCAATCATTTTGGGAAGACCCTTTTTGCACACCACTGGTGCAGTTTTCGATGTCAAGAATGGGAAGTTGACATTAGAAATAGGAGATGACAAGGTGACCTTTACTAAAACCCCACCGTTAAGAGTCCCGTGTTAGAAGACTTATGTTATGTGCTTAATGTTGATGACTCTTCTGTTGTTCCTTCTATGCCTCGATCCTTACTGACGGATCCGTTGGAGGCACAGGTTAGTGTTGATTCTCTTGCACGGGAGCATACTAAAAGCACTACTGCTAAAAGTGCTAGAAGAGGATATTCCCGTAAAAGCTTGGCATGGATGGAGAATATAAAGAACGTTATGATGATGAGCTAGGATTATAGTGAGCTTAAAGATAAAGGATGATTTCAAAGAAAGAAATGGAGTCTAGCAAGACTTTTAAATTGCGTTTCTCGGGAGGCAACCCGTGTTCCTTTTCTTTTTGCATTTTTATTTTTGTATTCCCTTTTTCATTGTTAGGATTTATTTTGCAGATGAAAGAGTTTTTGAAAAATCTATAAAGGCCTTCCTTGTCAAGTCCAAAAGACTAGCTTGGGGGAGTCCGCGCTGACTAGTAAGCTTCACTCTTCTTTCATTTTTCCTTTTCCCCATTAAGCATCTCATTGCATATTTTGTCTTTGTGCTCACATTGAGGACAATGTGATGTTTAGCTTGGGGGAGAGATTGCATTTTCCCATTTTGCATTTTAGTTGATCATTTTTCAAATTTTGAATAAAAGAAAGAGAAGATTTTTGAGAAAATTTTAAAATTTCTGAACACAATTGAATGCTTTTCATTCATGCTTTGTTTGCTTGTTTACTATGCTATCATGTTACATTTTCCCAAAATTAGAGCTTTCAAACCATAATGATTCAATATTCATTGAATTGTGCATACATGGGGAAGTCTTGTACACAGTAGGCATGGAATGAATCTATAGATGAGTACGCTTGATCTTGACATTTGGCAAACTACATATCTTGTAAGGTAGAACCTCCTTAGACTGGTACATCCATACCCAGTCTCATCTAGGTGTGTGTAGTTCTCCTTGTGATGTGTGTCATGTCAAAACGCATAAGTATGGTTCTCATTTCATTTCTATAAGCATTGCATTCATGATTCACTATGATTTGAAGCCTTTTTCACTTTGAATTACACCTCAAATTAGCCCCTTCATACAAACGCTTCAAAATAATAGCTACAAATAAAAACTGCCTACCTTTTGAGCTAGTAGCTAGACTATGGTGTATTGGTGCTCTTTTGAGAAGATTTTGTTCTTATTTGTCAAAGTGAATTTGGAAGAACGAAAAAGTTCAAGAAGTGAAGTTTTGTTCAAAAGAAAATAAAAAGAAAAATCGAAGAAAGAAAAATAAATAAAAGGAGAAGTTGTGAGTATCTCCTAAGAAATGTCAAGTCAATATTCAGAAGGAGTTTACCCTTGTGTTTCGTGTGTAATAAGCCCACTTGTTCCTTTTGGCTTTGTTATCCATCTTCTGGGAAATTGATCAAAAGTTTGGATTGAGTATTCTTTTATCATTGGTCAGTTGCTAGCTCATTCTAACTTTCACATTGACCATAACTGTTTGTCCACCTTTCACCCATTTCCCAAAGCCTTCTTCCTATTATTCGGCTTCTTTTCTATGTGCATTGTGATCTTTGACTTGTGTTTTTAATTGTTTACCATATAAGACTGCAGACACATTTTCATAAGTCGTAGATAGGTGAGTGTCTCAAAAACATTTACACATAAAGAAATCACCTTTTACATACAATGAGTGTTTGCGTGTGCCGTGAGAGTCCATTTGTCAAAAGATCATGCAAGAGCCGAAAATCTATAGTGAAATTCTTTGTGCTACGCCGTTATGTAAATCTCAGCCATGTTTATGTATCATTCTTGCCCACGTTGTTTTTGGGTTATGATTCATTATGTTTCCAAAGTTATACGTTGAGATTTGTTTCTTGATGGTGTAGTAGCCAATTCTTGCAACCCTTGTCCTGGTATTGTTTGCTATGTTTGCTCGAGGACAAGCATAGGTAAGGTCCTAATGCTATATATAGATAAGGTCCAGCCCCTCTTCTCAAATGATCCATCTCACAATCCTATTCTCTTCTCTTCTTACATTTCTCCTTAGATTAGGAGGAGGGGGAACTAGCCTCCCTTCTCTCATTTTCTTCTTCTTTAGTCTTTAGTTCTTAGTTTATTTCTGTCCATTTCATATCAAAACATAAGTTTAGATCAATAAGAATTTCATCCTTGTAATCTCCTTTGTGTGGTTCAAGCGTTGTAATTGGTGGATCGTTTATTATGAGCAAGGATTTTCTATTATTGTTATCACTTTCGTTGTTGATCGTCATACAGGTATTTCTGTTTTATCCCTTGTTTAATGTTCTTATTGTTTTCCATTTGATTGTTATTCGCTTTACATATTGTCTTAGATTCATTGTAGTACCGTTATAATCGTCATTTCATTTCCTAGATTGTCAATTAGCGTCGTTATTATCGCCATATAAAAAGTCAAAATCAAATAAACATGTCAATCCTAGTTTTCATTGTTAATATCATTTTAGATTTAAACATTATCATGAGTGAGTAGTCACCTTTCTAGGGTGTAGGGTAGCCATGTTAGATTGATTAAAAGATGATAATTGGATAAAGAAATTGTGCCTTTAAAACGTTGTGTCTATGCATGTTTGGATTGTAATGATAGTTAACAATTTCTGGCCGGAAATCATCGACTAAAATGGAATTCTTTTCCAAGGTAGAGATGCGTGAATTGAATAGACAAAGCATGACATGGTGGATTAAGACCTAGTAAATCGCCTAAAAAGCCTGCTAGACCATCTGATCTATGATTGTAATGAACACATCATTCTTACAAACTCACAATGAATTATTTGCATATCCTAAATCCAATTTCATCAATATGTCAATCTACATGTGTGAACCTATTTCCCTATATGCTTCTCATTATTGTTAAATCATCATTTGCTTTATTGTTTTCATTTAGTTTGCTTTTATTTTGTTTTTATTTATGTTCTTTATTAGTTTAGAATTCAAAACCTCAAAACCCAGAAAATCGTTAGATAAAACTCAATTGTGAGACGATTCATAATCCATAGGAAATACCATCTCCCTGAGGATCGGCCTCTACTTCCCTAATTACATTAATTTGTTATTAGTCTAGTCTGGGTAAATTATCTTTGTATTGGGCTTGCGACAAGCCCTATCAAGATGTCGAGAAATATTTTATGACATGATTGACACACTAATTCCAAATTTTTAGTGCTTACTTAAGACATCCTCTTAAGCTTGCAAAATTAACTTAGGATAATTAGGATCTACGAATCCATAGGTGAATATAAAATATTCTACCTCTTCTAGAATCGTATTCAAGAAGGTGGTTCTTGAGATCCAATTGACATCATACTACTATGATATGCTTTAATCGCTTAGTGTTATCGAATGGATCAAAGCATTGCAATTGGTGTAAACTCTTTGCCTACCAATTTATCTTTGAAAACATTTTAATGTTTATCCATGCAAATTTCGATCTTAAAAATCAATTTACATTGAAGAGGTCGTACTTCTTCAAGTAAAATTTACCAGGTCACATACCTGACCATCATGCATGGAGTCCATTACGAATCGCATGACTCTAAGCCATAGCAAGAACTTAGGACTAGAAACAGTCTTTTATAAGTCACAGATTAGAATTCATCACTAAAAAGAAGTGATAAAATTCCACCTGACCTCTTATGTTCCGAAGAAACAACTACTGAACAAGCAATGAGGAAAAGGTTTTCCGGACCATATGCTCATTTTGTGGCTCTTGAAACATTTTCTCTCACTCTGTCTTATCAAGAAATAATCGTATTTTTATTAAAAGACAACATCACGAGCCACAAACGCTTTGTTCTCGTGATCAATGTAGGATTATTGAGCACTTGTTTTATTTAAATGTGCTTTGATATGGTGGAAAAAGAAATAGCAGACAAAAATATTAAGATCCCAAGGTTAGTCAAATGGCTCAGTTTGACTTGACAAAGACAAAAACCATATCGTATAAGGTTCTTTTTCTCTATTCAACAACGCCTTATCTCATAATGTGTGTTAGAGAAGTTAACTTGTGAAACTATTTCACGATACTTTTGGTGAAAATCAAAGTCAATACTTAGATATTTACAGTTACGATTTGGTCGTAAGTCCACTATCTAATATTCTTGGTGGTTAACTACTTCACATTGAAGTTCTTTGAACTTTTTCAAAAATTTCTCTTAGCACCTCATTAAGTAGAATCAAACACAATATCTACTTAAGTCGTCGGTAAATAAAGTGAAGTAGTCATTACCATCTCTGGTTGTGTTTGTTAATGGACCATACATATTCTTATGTAATAGGGCCAATAACTCACTAGTTCGATTTCCTTTTCAACAAAAAAGGGCACGAATTATCTTACCTTGAATACAAGATTCGCACACACCATAAGATTCAAAATCAAATGTTTTAGATGTGCTACATAATCCAGAATTAAGATTAGATTTGGGTCACCGATTTTGAGCCTTTTTCAATCTATATGACAAGTAATTTTTAGTTTTAGGTCAAGAATAAAATTACCTTTGATTGGTATGACATAACCATTGACCAAGTATAGGCATAAAAGGATACAACGCTTGTTCCATCGACAAAAGTGAAACACATGTGTCGTACACTAAAGTGGATACTATATTCTTTATTTAGAGGTCATGCATGTACATAATAACTTTTATTAAAGTATACCTCTAAATCCAAAACTAGATTGATCACATTATAACTTTTATATGTCTCTATAGAAATAAAACTACAATAGTTATATTTCCCTTGTAGGTCGACATTTAATCATGGCTAGTCGTCGCACGAATTATTATATGCATTTAATACATCGATGAAAACCATAATGGGTATCTAATACCCAAAACTTGCATTTTAGCAAAATAAATGTCGATCATATAGATATTATGGGTAAAAAAGTACACCCAATTTCTAACTCTTTCGAAAACTTGGGGCAAATTCTTTTCTAGTGTCTTACACTGTAAAATAGAATCATCAAAAGTTGGGTTCGACACCTTGCTTGGGTTTTGACTTTACTATTCAAAATAGCCTTGCCGTTTTCCCTAGCCTTGTGCCAATATCGTGCCAACCTACTTTTGAACCTCGTCCTATTCTTAACAATTAAGAATAAAACATCCTTCTTAGAGCTTCCACTCACTTTCATAAATCTCCTTTTAGACAAGTAGATTAGAATTAAAATGAAGATTACTCTTCATTTCATTCATGGTTTTACCTTCAAAAAGGATAACCTTTCATAAAGTGACTACGGTATTTGGTTAAACATGATTTCAAATAAATCGAGAAACCTTGTCGTCCCAACTGATTTGGCCTCTTTTGAGGTAAGCCTCGATAAGGAGCATTATGACGACATACCAAAAAATTACAAATATTTTCTTTGGAGCAAAAAGATTGATGTACCATTGTTATAAGAAGACGTCACTAAAACAAAATCAAAACGTTTTTGACTAAGTGTGACTTATTCATATACTCTTCTCAAGAGACATTTGCGATGGTGAATGTGAGGATCAAAAGAAAAATTCATTTTGTCATTAGCTATGGAGGTTTAAACGGAGATTTAAATTGCATTAAAAATGATACCGTATAAATTAATGGAAACTCCTTTTCATGATTGAACGGATTTACAAGTTCATAGAATGATAAAATATATGTCATTTGCGCGTATAAAATAAATCTCAACGGAAAAATAAACATTCATTGCTTATATATAATTTACTTGTAAAAACAATTTTAAACAAGTCACTCATATAATGACCCCTCACGAAATTATATAAGTGATTCCAAGACCCATCTTTAGACAAAAATAGTCATCGTATGCTACCTTTATCTAAAAATGGTAAGTCAATACTTGACTAATTCTACACTTAGAACTCTTGGTTGACGGATTTCAACTAAATTCATCTCCTAGTCCCAAGTTAACGCTTATCTCGTTGAGTCCAAACCAATTTTGGCTTGTGATCGCATCACCCTACTTACCCGAGGTAAAAAGGGGCCCACGAGCGTGGTAGCCCTAATGAACACGGGGTTCATAGGTGCTTCAATTGAGAAGGCTAAATCTCAATTTTTTAAGTTATGTGAGAGGTCTTGTCAATTTAGTTATTAATTCTCTATAAGCGAACTAAGTCGGTGAATTTTGAATAACTTTGAATTGACAATCGAGAAATAAAAATGCATGTTGGCGATTTTGGCATGAACGAAAAAACATAAAGCAGGCAAATAATAAATCCTAGTATGGCCACCTAGCTAATCTAATTAACTAGATGATTACAAAATCGAAAACCAACTCCTTGGCCCCTTGCCTCTTCATGGTACAAGCTCCAAAAACGCACCGTCTTTTGGAACACCGACTTCGGGAATCTCCGTCTTCATAATAATTAATTACAAAAAGATACAAATAAAATTCATATTATACATTAGGTCTAAAAATGAAATTAAATTATTACAAATGGCGATACGAGATCGCAAATAAAATTACAACCGAATCGGTATTCCCTTACATTACGGGTAATACCAATTAAAATAATCTAGGCCATACTAGGTACAACTTGCATTAAAAAGTTAAATAAATGACATTCATTCATTCAAAAATAACAACATAAATAAAATCCTGTAAAAAATCATACCAAAATCGCCCTTAATACTTATCATGTTCATTCTAGCTCGGTTTTATGGATTTTATCGATTTTTAAACATTAAAAATCAATAATCAACACTTAAATCGTATTTAAGCTCAAACTAATTATCTAAACTGATTTAGAACTAAAAATTAGTCCCCAATAACTTTTTTTGTATTTAATTAGTTCGAATTGATCTTATTTACTAAATATAGAGGTTTAATCATAACATTTATGAAATAAACCCAAAATAAAATATAAAACTCATACAAATTTGAAACAAAAAATTTTGTACATTCTGGAACATTTCCAGGAACTCTAAAAACCAGAAACATTTGCCCAAAAAATTTGAATAAAATTTATGAACAAATAACTTAATATTCAACAATTTTATCAAATAAAAACCATTAAATATAGTAAAATAGTGAAACAAATTATAAAATGTCACCAAAAAGATGATATAAATCAGATTATAAAATATACCAAAAATTTTCAAGACCAGAAAAGGACGTTTCAATTTTATGATCATAATAATCTCACTTTATTGACTTTTATCTTATAAAAATCAATAATCATGCAAAACTTAATTAAAAGTCACGAAATTTTACATAAAGTATGTACAACATTCTTGTGAGATCATATAAAAAATTCATGGCCAGAATAAACATGCAACTAGTTTTAGTTAACTTTTCACATAAAACATGCATATTAACATGATTTAAAGGCCATAAATCAAAATAAATAGCAAATTAATCCCCAAAATCACCAAATTAGACCACCACCATTTTGATGTCAGTAGGTATGCATGCAAATCAAAAATTTCGTGCAACCCAATTTTTAACACAAATTTTCAATTTTACCCAAGTTATCGTATAACTCGATTTTAATGCTTAAAATCAACATGCATGTAACAATTGAGCTCTGATACCACATGTATGTCCTAGACCTCTAATTAGACTCCTCTAATTAGTTCATTAAATTACATTAACTTAATGATTTAGGATCTAGTTATCATGCATGCAAATATAAAGGGACGTGCTTTTTCACATACGGAATTTACTCTTTCACATACGGCTTTTACAATTATACCCTTGTCATTTCCTTATCCTCATCCATTGTTTTTTCGATCTCTCTCTTCCCTCCTCTACCTTCACCACCAACACCACCTCCCTTCCACCACTCCGGCCAGGCTTCCTAGCGACATAGCTCTAGTAGGACTCCGTCATTCCCTCCACCAACAAATTAAGATGGTAAATTAAAAAAAAATTAAATATTAAAATAATCAATGAAAAATAATTAAAAACTAAGAAAACCTATTATGAAAAACAAAAAAAATTAACATTTTTTTTGAAAAAGAACATACAATTAATTATTTAAAAAATAATAAACATATTAATGAATAAAAAAACATGACTACCCACTACCCAGTACCCCCTTCCCCACCACCACCACCACGGGCAACACCCTTCAACCCACCACCAGTCGTTGCCCTCACTCCCCCTCTGTCCCTCAACCACCACAGGCTACATTCATTCGCTAAACCACCGTCGCACTAGCCGTCGATCTCCACCACAACCATTCACGCCACCCTCCATCTACTACGACATGCAATAAGACCACCACTACGACGACCACTGTACTGTCGTCGACCACCATGGCCACCACTCATAAACCCTCTAACCACCATCCATTAACCATAAACACAATCCCATAAACCTGAAACCTTTTTTTTAAAGTATTCATAATTGCTAAAATTAAATTAAATTTATTAATTGGAGGATTATAATCTATTGTTCATGTATTAGATATGATTTTAGGCTAGATATATATAAGAATTAATTTGATTAAGTGTAGGAGGAAAACTTGAATGTTAATATGTTTAGGGAAAAGAGAGATTTTTGTTAGAAATAGGGTAGGATATGGAAATATTATGAAAAAATGTATGTGAAAGAGTAAATTCCGTATGTGAAAGAGTAATTCCGAATATAAAAGCATAAAAGAAAAGATAAGACGATAATATCCTTACATTGGGAATTTTCGGTTCAATATGGGCACAATAAGAACTCCTTCTTATTGTTCTTGAGCATGAAATTAATGGATGATCCTCCATAGAAACAACCTCCAAAGTAAAAGGTTTCCTTCTTGTTGCACCCAAGACTAAACCCAAATTATCTTAGCTTATTATTAACTAGATAATAAGTAAGAAATAATACTACTAATATTATAGTATTACTACTCTAGTAATATGATATGAATATTAGTATGCATGTGAGTTTTAGAGAGGTTTTGAGTTAGTGATAGAAGTAAGAAAAATAAGCAAGTTAAAAAAGCATTCAAAATTGAACAACTTTTGGTCAATATAAAGACCATAACGCCAGATGACATGAGCTCCAAGAGGTCTCAATTTTGCTTATTTTATTCTTGTGTAAGAAGGTAGAGTATGAGTTAAGTTGTAATGATTAAAGCTAGGATGGTATATCACTATCAACATAGTGAATTGTGTGTTAAGAAAAGAATAACACACATTCATCTTCCATGTGCACAAAAGCGGACCATTGTGACTTATAATGGTCCATTTTGATTTTTGATATTTGTCCCACAAATACTTATTAATCATATGTTTAATTATCTTATATAATTAAGTTTTAATTTGATCATATAACAATTATATGACAAAAATTAATAATTAATATGTACTTAACTTTTAAGTGACATTTTATCATTATATCTATATATAATGGGTCCCACAATGCCCAGTTAATTTATTTTACAACTCTTTGTAAATATAATTAACTGATTACCTCTACCCCAAAATATATATATAACCTCAACTAATTTAATGAATTAATGATTAATCACTAAAATAAATCTAATTTAATCGTATTAAAATAAGACGTAAAATTTATTTAGTCAGTTATCGTATAATTGACTAATAAACTTAAGTGGAATGAGTTCGCAACTCATTTTCCAATAAATAACTCTCGTAACTAAACGTACATATCAAATATATGTAATGCTCTAATTAAACTGTATCGTATACAAAAAATTAGTATTCTATTTGGTTCCCATCTTATAGGTGTGACCTAAAAGGATCAGTTGATCACCGCCGTCATACGACAATAACGTCAAACTCTAGTCAGCCAAGCGTTACCGATTTACGTTAATCAACTGACGTGGAGTATCAAATTATACTAATCATGCCACGTATATTCCAAATGAGATTTATTATATAAATGCACTATTGTGGAGGACACTTACTCCAACACAGTATACGAGCTTAGAGGGTTTCAGAGCGTAACCCTCATAGAGAGTGAGTTGGCACCTCTATACTTCGACCCACATTCCAACTTAGTGGTCAACCACATACTCAAATCCTAGGGATACTTCCCAGGGATTCCATTAAACCCCACTTGGAAAACACCTTTGCACCCTACAAGGAGGGGAATTCGGGAAAGATACGACTAGGATTGGGGTACAAGCCCACAAAGAAAGAAACTCTGGAAATGCTAGCTCAAGTCCAAAATCGTAAGAGCAAAGGAATCCAGATCCAACCTTATCTCCCTACTCTAAATGGATATTTCTTTAGGGAGAGAAGCCAAGAATACTTTCATGGATTTCCCGAACCTTGGCACTAAAGAGGAATACAATTAGCTGGAATCGAGGTCTTCCACGAATGCTACTTTATGCCTTCAGAAACGATTCCAACCGTCAAAACTCGTCAAACACCTTGTTTAGAAGAGCAAGCCATTAGTCTTCTGTTTGGAGATGACCGATTCGTCAGAGCTACAAAAGATGAGATCATTACCATGATACTTCAGGACGATCATTTCAACCCCACAGCGTTGATAAACGACGCTGGCTCAAGTGAGCCCAAAGGATGGAGAAAATCAATTATGTGGACTAACAAGCAAGGGAAGCTCTTCAAGGTCACTACAGGAGAAAGAGATATGTTCAAAGGAGAACCATGAGACAATGAATTCGAGTCAGAGTCGAAATCGTAGTCGGACTCAGAGTCGGAATCGGAGTTGGGCTCAGAGTCGGAATCGGAGTCGGGCTTAGAGTCGGAGTCTAGTGAAGTTCATATAGAGTCTACTCATGTCGTCACCCCTCATTCCTTTATTTCTCCTAGCTTAGCATCTAGTAATAACAGCAGTTTGGGTAATGTCCTAGCAGCCGTTCCTTTACTGCTACTGACTACTAAACAGATGGCCTCTTTGTTTCAGCTATTTTCAAATTTTAATATGAATAAATCAAATTCTGCTTACTCCTTGTGTTTTTCTGAATGCAATTATGTTTATGATGACAATGAGGATAATCATGACCCAGACTCGATCGATTTACCTCCCCATATAATTAGATAAATACTACAAGAAGAGGAAAGGTACCAGTTATAGAAGACACTGAACCCATCAACGTAGGGACCGAACTAGAAACCCGAGAATTTAGGATATAGTTAACCCTAAATCTGACTGAAAGAGCCAGTTTCGTATACCTCTTACACGAGTTCAAACACGTTTCGCTTGGTCTTACAAAGACCTGCCAGGGATCGACAGGGATATTGCAGAGCACCGAATTCCATCAAGCCATGCTTCAAACCCGTAAAACAGAAGCTCCGTCGGATGAGGATTGAATGGGCTCTTAAGATCATAGAAGAGGTCGATAAGCAATTCACAGCCAGGTTCATCAAAGTTTCCAAGTACTCTGGTTGGGTAACTAGCGTAGTTCCCGTACCCAAAAAGGATGGGCGAATCCGAGTTTATGTTGATTTTAGAGACTTGAACAAAGCGAGTCCCAAGAACGACTCTCCTCTACCACATATCGACATATTGGTAGATAACACAGCAGATCACGCATTGTTGTCCTTCATGGATGGGTATGCCGAGTATAATCAGATCAAAATGGCCGAAGATTATATGGATAAGACAACTTTCCTCACCCAATAGGGCACGTATTGCTACACAGTTATGCATGTTGGGCTAATTAATGTCGGAGTTACATATTAACGCACCACAACCACCTTACTACACGACATGATGCATAAAGAGGTAGAGGTGTATGTAGATGACATGATTGTCAAATCCAAAGACAGGAAGGGAGAACATCAACAACCTTCGTAAATTCTTCCTCAGATTGCGCAAGTACAACACGAGACTCAATCCTCAGAAGCGTGCATTTTGAGTAACATCAGGCAAACTTCTGGGATATGTCGTTAACCAAAGGGGAATAGAGATCGATCCATCCAAGATCAAAGCCTTAATCGAAATGCCACAACCCCAAACAAAAAAGGAGGTTAGAGGATTCCTGGGCAAATTACAGTATGTGAGTCAGTTCATATCAAAGCTCACTATGATCTGCCAACCTATTTTCAAGAAGCTTAAGAAAACAGATCCTACCATGTGGGATAATGACTGTAAAAAAGCATTCGACAAAATTAAGGAGATATTGGCTAAACAACCAGTGTTAGTGCCTCCTCAAAGAGATCAACCTCTTGGTTTATATCTCACAGTCAGAGAAACGGCTATGGGGGCTATGCTCTCACAGACCGTCGGAAAAGAAGAAAGAGTTATCTACTACCTCAGTAAGAAGTTCATAGAATATGAGTGTAAATATACACCTCTCGAAATGACGTGCCTCGCTCTTGTGTGGGAAACAAAGAAGCTACGCCACTACATGCTTAGCTACTCCGTCAAGGTGAACTCCAAAATGGACCTTGTCAAATACCTTTTCAAGAAACCCATCCTCAACGGACGTTTGCCAAGATGGACCTTAATGCTCTCGGAGTTCGACCTCAAATATGTACCTCTAAAAGTCATAAAAGGACGCGTCGTTGCTGAATTTTTCACAGACAACTCTATCAACGATGCCCAAATAATAGACATGTGGTCATTTCAAGACGAGGACATCTTACAGACTTGTATGGACTCCTGGGACCTTTATTTCGATGGCGTATCTAACTTAAGAGGATTTGGAGTAGAAATATTGCTCATTTCTTCTGAAGGCGAGTATACACCACTATATTTCAAACTCGACTTTGAGGTGACAACTAACGCGGCAGAATACGAAGCTTGCCTCATTGGTCTACATGCAGCAGTCAGTTTAGGCATTAAAAATCTTCGGGTTCATGGAGACTCTTCTTTGATCATCAACCAAGTTACGGGACCATGGAAGGTTTGGAGTGAAAGTCTAGCACCCTATCAGGCTAGGATAGATCAAGTCGCCAAATTCTTTGATCAAGTCACTTATCTACACCTACCTCGGGAAGAAAATAAGTTTGCAGACGCTCTTGCAAAACTTGCAGCCTTGATCAACATGCCAGACAACATGATCGAAATGCCTTTATGCATCGAACGCCGATCAGAACTAGCCTATATTCACCAACCTACAGATGAAAAAGAAAGCCTGGAGGAACCTTGGTTCCAAGCCATTCTAAACTTCAAACTCAACGGCACTTACCCACCAGATACAGATAAGAGGAGACAATGCGGCATACGCATATTAGCCTCTCAATACCTCCTCATGCACGAAGAACTGTACAAAAGAACGCCTCTTGGTGTCATCTTGCATTGCCTTGATCATTCACTGGCACAAAAAGTGATGGAAAACGTTCACGATGGAGAATACGGCCCCCACATGAGTGGACCCATGATGGGAAAGAAGATCACGCGTCTAAGATACTACTGGACAACAATGGAGTCATATTGTATTAAGTACGTCAGATAGTGCCATAATTGCCAAATCTTCGGGAATGTACAACATGTTCCTCCTTCACTGCTTTACACCATGATATCTCCTAGGCCATTTTCTGCATGGGGAACCGACATTATCAGAAAGATCACCCCAGCCAAAATAGAAGGTCACTGTTTCATTTTGGTAGCTATCGACTACTTCACCAAATGGGTCGAGGCAGGATCCTACACTAGCCTCACCGCTAAAAATGTGGCAAAGTTCATACAAACCAACATCATCCGTCAATATGGTTTCCCACATGAAATCATCAGTGATAATGGATCACATTTCCAGGCTGAAAATAAGAAAGTGCTAGCCAAATGCAGAATCAAGCATCACCATTCCTCGACTTACAGACCTCAGACTAATGGCGCAGTAGAAGCAGCTAATAAGAATGTCGTCACAATCCTCAAGAAAATGATCGACAGTTACCGCGATTGGCCAAGCAAAATACCCTTTGCATTATGGGGCTATCGCACTTCAGTTAGGACACACACCAGGGCCACTCCTTTCTACTTAACTTACGGGATGTATGCTGTAATACCAATAGAAATAGAGATCCCGTCTCTACGTATTCTCTTGGAAAATGAAATTCCGGAAGCTGATTGGAAAAGGGATAGATATGACGAACTTGTCCTCTTGGACGAGCAAAGACTACGTACCTTACATAATGTACAGACATATCGAGCCCTTATCGAATGAGCCTCCAATAAATGGGTTAAATCCAGAAACATCAAAGAAGGGGACTTGGTGCTCAAATCTGTTAGAGCCCTCCTAACTGTTGATCCACAAGGAAAGTTCAAACCAAATTGGGCTGGGCCTTTCTTAGTTAAATCCATATTCTCAAAGGGCGCAGTTAGAATCACAGACCTGGATGGGAATGAATTCGCTAACACTAATAACCTAGACCAATTGAAACGATACTACCCTTAGCATAGGTCGAAAATCGAACGCGCCTCCCGTCAACCCACGTGCCGCTCATGTGACACAGAATAAGACCGGCCCCTGGCCAGTACTTTTTAATGTCACTATACTCTTGTATTTTGACATTTGGATAATCCTCATGTCATCAACTAAATTGAATTGTACTTCTTTTGGTAGTAAGCAAGGCATATGCCATCTTTTTCTAAGTTCCTTACAAGCTCTTGCTCCGAACAATTATTCTTCTACATTTTCGAACTACGCGTAGAGTTTGATTTCATTTTTTCTAATGAATACGTAAGCAATCTCTCGCAGGATTCAACCCGTCTTTATTTTAAAATGTAAATAGAAGGACATTTGGATTTGCATTTGAAATTCGACAAGAATAATAAAAGAAAATCCCATCAGTTTCTTAACTAAACTTGATCATTTATTCCTTAATAATAATAATACGCTACATAAAAAAATTGTTGAAATAAAAGCTAGGCTAGGATTTTAAAAATCCCGCCATTTATTCCAACTCAAAAAAATAATAACAATACTAAATAATAAAACGTGACTAAGGCTATTCTTCCATCTTCCCTTTGCCTTTATCACCCAAAACTCTCTTCAAGTAGCCTCGTGATACTTGGTGAATGCCAAATGCTAGAAAAATGTCATAAACCGCTTCCTTTCCTACAATATGTAATAAAATATTGATACGGTTTAATTTAACTTCACAAGAGTACGAGTTGTCGTTGTGTATTGTGAGGGTGGAACCCCAGGGAAGGAATTATGGCTCTAAGACGGACTAATTGATTTCTAGTTTAGTCCTCACAAGTTACAAGTTGTTGATGATTAAAATTAACAAGAAAGCAAGGATGCGATTAAAACAATAATTAAAAGGACTAAGGTATCCGGTTTAGCTAATATTGGTAAAAGTCGATTATGGTGTGGGTTAAGATGAGTCTAATGGCAAGTCAGGGTAAGTCCCCACCTCTTAGTGTGAGACGGTCCCTAGGTAAGACTCCACCTCTCAGTGCGAGACGGACCATATCCTAAGGTCAAGTTGAGTTCTTACCCTAACCTCCTCCTAAACATTCAAAAAACACACACAATACAATTCAAGTCTAAGCTCTCACTCAAACTAGAAATTAAACATGAAATTAACTCAAATTACTCATTCATGCATTTCAACAAACACCTTGTGTGCACAAAATAAAGAGACTACCAAAAGACCCAATCTTTTTGCTCAATTACCATAATCAAGCCATAAAACAACACTAACTCCCTCATCTACCTTAGTAATACTCTACTCACACATGCTAATACAGAAAAGCATTAAAGATGAATACTTTGATATGAAACAAGCAAGGAAAGTCATGTTAAACAAGTAAACTAAGTAAACAAGCAAGAAAATATAATTAAATGACAAGAAAATGAAATAAAGGTGAGAATTATATCAAACTTGTAATAAAGATGGAAACTTGGATTAAAAAAAAAGAGTCTCCTCAACCGAAATCCTCAATAATAACTATGAGAAAGACTAAATTTAATAGTAACTAAGTAGAAATATGAGTAATTATCAATAATTAAAGGAAGATTAAGGCACTAATTAAGAGAATATTATTATCTAATTACTAGGGTTCTTGATAATATGATAGTGTATGGTGGTGTGTGGAAATAGGTTTAGGAATGGGTATTTATAGTGTCTCATCCATTAAATCTAAAAAAATAAGGAAGAAGGAGGAAAATTAGAACTTTTTCCCAAGAAAGTGTATTTTTTTTTTTACAAAGGTAAACTGATATAAATAAAATAAAACTACTACATAGTGTTCTTTTATACTACAAACAAAGGGGAATTAGATACCCCTGATCTACTTAACCTGACCACAGAAAAAGAATTAGAAGTCGTAAAAGACGAAAAATTACGACTCCAAGAAAGTGTATGGTGGTGTGTGAAAATGGGTTTAGGAAAGGTTGCTTTTTCTGTGGAAATTGAAGAATTGGCCAAGATGGGCTCCCTACCGGTGGATCGGAAGGGAGGCCCATGCCTTCCTTCTCGCTTCTTTTCTCCAAGGCTTAGTGACCCTCTGCCAGGGGACCAGCCGCCGGCCGACTGGTAGAGAGGTTTTTCTCTTCATCTCTGGTGGTCTTCAGGTGGGGCTAAGGACTGGGCGCCGGTTCACCGGCCGGCGCTGAGTCCATCACTCTTTTCTTCCCCTTCTTTCTTCTTTATGCGACTAAGTGGGGGGGGGTGTCATGGCCGATCGGCCGGCCGTTAGTGGCTAGGCCGGCTGGGATCTCCATTCCTCCACTTTTTTCTCTTTTTCTCCTTGCTTCATATAATGTGACGGTTTCTCGCTCCTAATCCTGTCTTACCCCTTCCTTGGCTTATTCCCTACAATATGAATCGGAAATTTATGATATGACAGTGTATGGACCTGACCATCTTGTTTGGACCGATTTTGGAAAGATCTTTTGGTGGGAATTGAAAAGAAGTACTTGATTACCAATGTTAAACTCTCTCTTAATTATTTTCTTGTCCTGCCAACGCTTTGTGTTTTCCTTGAAGAGACGAGAGCTCTCATAAGCTTGTAGACAAAACTCTTCGAGTTCATTAAGTGGAAACAACCTCCGCTCGACGTTAAGCTTAATATCTAGGTTGCGTTCTTTAATAGCCTAGTAAGCTTTATGTTATATCTCCACTAGAAAATGACAGGCTTTTCCATATACCATCCTAGAGCTAGCAAAAGGTGACCCGACCCGAAGAACCGACCTGACTTATCCGAAAAACGACCTGATAGAACCCGTAAATTTGCTGAACTGAAATTGACCTGAACCGACCCGAAGGTTAACCGATAAACCGATAGAACCTGAAATGATATGGACCGAACCGACTTGTGACTCAACCCGACCCGACCCGACCCGAAACCCGATTCACCCACAAACCAGACCTGACCCAAACCGAACTGAATCGACATGTAACCCGTTTTAACCCGATTAAACTCGACCCGACTCATAGCCAATTAATCTTTTTTAAGAATTTAAATTCCTTTATAATTTGTTTTTTTGTCAATAAATTTGATATAAAAAATTATCACTCATTTTATTTTTCAAAACAAATTGTAATCTTAAAATAAATAGTCAGTTTTAAATTTAGTACGCTATATTTCTAGTTAAACTTATTAATAATTATTTTACAAGTGATATAGATAGAAAATTTTAAATTAACGTTTTTTGAGAAAAAGAGAGTTTAGTTTTGGCTCCATTGAAAACAATACAGGGAAGAAAGACTTATGAGTTATGACCATACAATCCGACCTCGGTTATTAATTATGATCTTAAAATCCAAACCTCAAATACACCATTCTAATCGAGCCTATTCAAAATTAAATACGTAGGATCACCGTCAAGATAATAAATAAAATCTATTTCATAGGTAAGTCATTTAATTCCTTGCCATACTTCATATGTCAAATGTTCAAAACTATGAATTACATAAACAACTGATTAATTTAGACCAAAAACATTATTTTTTGTCAATAATATAGGCGAATCCGACACTAGATAGGCACTCATGTCATATACTTATAACCGAGGTCGAGCAACATAAGTGTTCAATGAAATTATACAATCATTAACTTTTATAGTGTTATACACGTATATTTTACAAATATCTTTTGTATCGAGTTCCTCTAATCCAATATTATAATTCATAAGTTCAAAAGACATCTTTTAACAGAACGACCCGACCATTGACCCGATTAACTTTCAAATTTAAGACGACAATATAAAATACTCGACCCATCAGTAACCCGAAACCAAACCAGTCTCGACCTGATCAAGCATATTGACCTAATATATCCCGACTCATTGGTCAACCGATCTGAAACTGAACCGACTTGTTGTAGTTATTGACCCGATTAACCTGACCCGTAAGCGACCCAACCCAAACCCGACCCGACCTGAATAAGCAACTTGACCCGACCAAACCCGAGCTCAACATGACCCGAACTGCCTGAACCCGACCCGTAACCGACCTGATTGACCCGATTGCCACCTCTATACCATCCTAAAGGGTGATGTCCTAATAGGTGTTTTAAATGTTGTGCGATAAGCCCATAACTTGTCATTGAGCTTGGTACTCCAATCCTTCCTTAATTTTGAAACAAACTTATGGAGGATTGTTTTGAGTTCCCAGTTTGAAACTTTTACTTGGCCACTCGTTTAAAGGTGATAACACAAGAATTTCCAATGAGATACTTCATATTTGACTAACAAGGCATCAAGTTGCTTTTCCCCCAAAATGTGTTCCACGATCACTTATCACAGCTCTTGGAACACCGAAGCGTGGGAAGATAATCTTTTTGAAGAGGTGGATCCCAGCTCTAGCATCGTTGGATGGAGTGGCCATTGCTTCGACCCATTTTGAGATATAGTCAACAATGACTAAGATGTAGCAATTCCCTTTTGATGAAGGAAAAGGGCCTTAATAATAAATCCCCCAAACATCGAACAGTTCCACCTTTAAGATCCCGTTTTGAGGCATTTCATACCTCTTTGATATCTGTCCCATCCTTTGAAAAGCATCGCATGCCATGACAAAGTTTCTAGAGTCTTTGAACATTGATGGCCAATAAAAGCCAGATTGGAGAGCTTTTGCAACCATTTTTCAAGGTCCGTGATGACCACCATAAGGGGAAGAGTGACATCCGTCAAGAACACCATGTAATTCCTATTGAGGAATACATTTGCGGTATAACCAGTCAGAGCAATTTTTGAAGAGAATAAGGGTCATCCCAGATAAATTATTTAGCATCGTGTAAGAACTTCTTTCTCTGATTATAGGAAAGGTCAGATGGTAGTTGGTTACCAACAATAAAATTGGCGATGTCGGCATACCATGGTGTGGTTTACTCAATTGCCATCAATGAGTCAACAACAAAGGAATCATTAATAGGCATTTTTACATCTATTTCATCAACTCGTAATCTTGAGAGATTATCGGCGACAAAATTATCAACTCCTTTCTTGTCAAGGTTCTCAAGATTGAACTCTTGCATACGTAGAATCCATCGTATTAGTCGTGGCTTTGCTTCCTTCTTTGAAAGTAAGTACTTCAATGCGGCATGATTAGTGTACATAATGACTTTTGATCCGATCAAATAGAGCAAAATTTTGTTTAAATCATAAACAATAGCAAGGAGCTCCTTCTCAATGTAATTGATTTATGCTGGATTTAATGTCTTGCTTGCATAGTAAATAGCATGCAATATTTTCTATTTCCTTAGGCCAAGGACTACTCCTATTGCATACTCACTTTCATCACACAATAGTTCAAAGGGTAGGTTTCAATCAGGTGACTGGATGATGGGTGCTATGATCAACGCTTTCTTTATCTTGTTAAAAGATTCTAAGCATTTATCAGTGAAAACGAAAGGTGCATCCTTGAAAAGGAGTTCAGTTAGTGGTTTAACAATTTTTGAGAAGTCTTTAACAAAACGGCGGTAAAATCGCGCGTGTGCTAGAAAACTTCTAATACTTTTTACATTCACTTGTGGGGGTAATTGTTCCATTACCTGAACCTTAGCACGATCTACCTCTATACCTCTTTCAGATATGATATGGTCAAGCACTACTCTTTCGTTCACTAGGAAGGGACACTTTTCCCAGTTAAAAATTAAGTCGACCTCCTCACATCTTTTCAACACTCGTGATAGATTAGATAGGCAATCATCAAAAGTAGTGTCGTAGAAACTAAATCATCCATAAAAACCTCGATGATTGACTCTACAAAGTCAGAAAAAATGCTGGTCATGCATCTTTGGAAAGTAGCGGGTGCATTACATAAACCAAATGACATCCTACGGTATGCAAATATGCCATAAGGAAAGGTGATGTTGGTCTTTTCTTGGTCCTCGGATGGATGGGTATGTGGAAGAATCCCGTGTAGCCATCTAAATAGCAAAAGTTTTAATGACAGGCCAGCCGTTTTAAAGGTAGGGCTAATGGTCCTTTTTATGTGGATTGGTTCAACTTTCTATCGTCAATGCACATGTGCCACCCTATGACGATTCTAGTGGGGATAAGTTCATTTTTATCATTTTTGACTACAATGGTTCATCCTTTCTTTGGGACCACTTGGACTGGACTACCCTGTTTAGAGTCGAAAATCACATAAATGATTCCTGCGTCTATCGATTTTATAACCTCATTCTTCACAAGCTCTTGCATATTGGGTTTCATACGACACTGACCTTGGACACAAGGTTTCTGGCCTTCCTCTAATTGAATTCTATTCATGCAAAAGTCGGGGCTTATGCCTCTCAAATCGTCAATTTGTATCCTATGGCCTTTTGTGTTTTTTCAAAACATCCAAAAAAGAAGATAATTGAATCTCATTTAGAGATGCACTAACTATGACTGGACACATTTTGGAGTCATCAAGGAAGGCGTACCTTAAATTAAGGAGAAAGGGTTTGAGTTCGAGTTTTTGTACCCCTACCTTGGTAGGTGTATCGATTAAGCCAATGAACTGTCGGATTTCTTCAAGTGAGATTTCTTCTCTAGTTAGATCAGCTTCTAACTTGCGAATCTCATTACTTTCCGTGTTGTTATCACCTGCGAAATCTTTCAACAACAAAATTATCTCCAAATGGTCTTTGATTATTGATTTATGTAAAAGTTTATCTACAATAGATTCTAAGACATAAATGAAACAACAAGACTCTTCTAGCATCGGGCTTTTCATGTCATTTTTCAAGTTAAATGTAACTTTTCCATCCCCCAATTCCAATGTTAATTTAGCATTCTTGACATCGATTACCGCGCCAGCAGTATGTAGGAAATGTCTTCCTTAAATGATAGGTATTTGCGTATCTTCAGCCATGTCAAGGACAATAATGTCAACATGAATGAAAAACTACCCTACTTTTACGGGCACATCTTCCAAAACTCCCAGTGGTTGTTTTAGAGACCGGCCCACCATTTGAAGAGTGGCACTGGTATATTTTAGAATGCCCATATCCAGTTTCTCACAAATAGAGTAGGGCATGACACTAACAGTGGCACCTAGGTCACACAAGGCTTTGTCTATATTGTGTATGTACCTAAAGTGCATGGGATTGGAAACCTGTCAGGGTCTTTTAACTTAGGTGGGGACTTGTTTTGCAAGGGCACTACACTCAGTGGTGAATGATATAATTTCAACATCGTACAAAGTCCTTATCTTAGTTAAAATATCCTTCATGAATTTTGTTTAGGAGGGGACTCGGGTGATTTATTAAGTAAATGGAACAGTTACCTGGAGATTCTTCCTAACTTCCATAAACTTACCGAATTGTGTCTCTTTGTGAGTCTTCCTTAGACAGTGAGGAAATGGAACTTGGATTTTGATTGGCTCTGTTACCTTATCATCTTTCTTTTAAGAAATGTCCTCATCTTTGTTAGGCCACTTTAGGATCTTCTACCTCTTTAGAGACTTTGATTTGTGTGTTGTTCTCAACTTTGCTAGTCTCTTCTGGTGTAGTTGGTTCTTTGTAGCTTACACCGCTTCTTAGAGTAATGGCATTTGCGGTGTCTCTTGGTTGATCATCATGGGGTGGGAGTCGACCATGTTTCCTTTGGGCATTTTAGGTTGCTAATTGGGTCATTTGCTTTTTGAGCATTTTATTGGCCTCGTCTTTGCCTTGGTAACTTTTTTTGGAATTGATCAAACATTGAATATTGTTTTTGTACTACTTGTAAGAGCATGAATTCAATTTTGCTCAACTTCGAGTCATTTGATTGGGAAGATTGGCCTTGATTTCCGACTGGTGGATTTTGTTGGTATTGATTATAGCCTTGATTGTAGTTTTGGTGAAGCCTTTAGGATTGAAAATTAGGTGGGTTGAATGATTTTTGTGGGTGTGATATATAAGGTTGGTTTTGTGGTTGGATTTGTAGATGTGGATTTTTGATGTTGGTGCTTTTGTAGGACATGTTGGATTAGTTTTTTGTGTTTTCATTGTAGAAGTTCGAGTATGGATTGTCTTGTATATAATTGTGAAAGGCGTTCACTTGTTTAATGGAGCTTCTACACGTTTGAAAACCATGCCCTCCGTTTCTACAATTCTCGCAAACAATCACTTGGCTAGTGATGTTGACTTGTTGTCGAGATTGGGAAGAATTTCCTATTTGCTGTTGAAGAAGAGCTACTTGAGCTTTTAGGCGTGTTACCTTAGAATCTTCTTGCTTTGTCTTTGTCGGCATAGCACGTGATATGTTGTCTTGGGAATCGTGGACTGTCATGGATTCGATAGTGGTATGGCCAACAACTACATCGATTTGGTCAAATCAACCATTGTTGGCAGAGTCCAGGATGCATCGATACTCGCCACAACAACCATTGTAAAAAGTCATGGCTAAAAACCATAAATCTAATCCATAATGGGGACATTCTCTTTGTAGTTCCTTATACCATTCTCAGGCTTCATAAAGGGTTTCATCACCCCCTTGTCGAAATCCAGTGATTTGGCTCCTTAAGATTGCAATTCTTTCAAGTGGGAAGTTTTTTTGGTAAAAGGCAAGAACGAGACTGTCCCAATCGGTGATTCGTAAGGAAAATCTATTTAGACTATTATTCCAAAATTTGGCCTTGCTGGTTAAAGAGAAAGGGAAAAGCATTTTCCTAATTTGTTCTTGGGAAACCCCATTTTGTCGGATAGTGGAACAACAATCACAGAAGTTTTGGATATGGAGACTTGGGTCTTCTGTGGCACTACCACTAAATTGGCTTCTTTCTGTAAGGCTTATGAAGGCGAGTTGATTTCAATGTTTCTAGCGGTGATTTAGGGTGTGGAGATACCCCTTGGAAGTGTTTCAGCGGTGGGTTTGGAATGGTCGGATAAGCGTACCATTTTCTTTTGTGGTGGTGGAAATGATTGTGAAGTTTTTGTTGATTTTGGGGTGTGATAATCTTTTTCTTTCTCAAGGTTAGCGTAAATATCCGAATAGGTTTCCCAAATACGTTCCAAACTTGAAATGTCGGAAGCTAGCGAAATTTCGTTGAAAACATTTTTATGCCTACGCAAAGTCTTTTCGAGGTCCAAATCAAAAGAATTAGACTTCTCGAGTCAAGAAGATTTGAGCATAAGACGATGGAAACCTACAACAAAAAATCTAACCTGGGCTCCCCGGCAACGGCGCCAAAATTTGATGCGATTAGTCGCGTATCCAATTTAAAGATAATTACCCTAGTCTAAGCTAACAACAAATAAATGAAGTTAGGGAAGTAAGGGTCGATCACAGGGAGACAGGAATTATCATTTATAATAATATTGTGACGAAAATTTATCTTAGAACGAAGATTGATTTTAGAGGTTTGTAAACAAATTAAAAACGCAAACACAAACGAAATGGTAATCAAATAAAAGATAAGAAATATAAGGAGATAGATTCATACATGTAGATTAACTTATGCCAAAGTTGGAGTTTAGAAGATATGCAATTGATTCATTGTTTAGGTCATACAACATCTCTCGAATTATTGCTACCATAGGACAATTTCTAGAGAGCTTTCGCGTTTAACTATAATGGACTACCATGCTATGCTTAATATATTCAATCAATCCCCCCACACAAAAATCAAGTGGGGCTGGGGGTGGCAAGGGGGAGAGTGGGAGGTAAATGGAGTCCCCCACTCACTTCCCCACTTGCTCTTTGTGAGGGAGGCTTGACCCATCGCTTGCGACAGGTCGCCCTGTCAGAAATGAGAATTTGTGAATGATTAAACATTCAACAATGTTATAAAAATAAGATAAAGCTACTAATAAGAAAGATAAGCGTTGAATTCTTACAATTAATAAGGAAAGATTGAAGCTAACTAAAGTAGAATTACGCCAAATAGTAATTTAGCTTTCTAGTAAATGTGGAAAGATTCAAGTTTTCTTAATAAAATGTTCAGAAGATTAAACGTATTCTAAGAGGTTTGTTAGATGGCATGATGGTTAGAAGGTACCTTAAATGAGTGATAAATGTTGGATATTTATACCCTTCAAGTTCACACAAAAGTGAGCCTTCCAAATAATAGAACAAAGCAAATTAAAGTTCGTTGAAATAGACCAAAAGCGCAGCCTATGGTAGGGCTGTAGCTTGTGGTTTTCTGTCTTGCAGCACATCTTTGCGAGACGAATATTTATTTTGTTTCTTGTTCGTTCGAGGCGTGCGACCTACGTTGGATAGCTAAGAGCATACGCTATCACCTCCACTTGGCCTTGCAACGATAAGAGGTATGTAGCTCTAGATCTATTGTCATTTGAAGTTGACCCTATTGAAACCGAGTTTTCATTTCTTTTTATTTTGGCTCCTGCTTGTGCACACCAAGGCTTCAAATCTTCCTTTTTATTGCTTTCCTTGACTTAAAACGTGTTCTCTTAGGTTGCCTTTAACTCTCTCCTCCTTTGACTAGTTTTAAGTAGAGCTGATCAACTTCGGGCCGGCCCGTTTGGCCTTACCCGTTTGGCCCGCTACTTAAGCGAGCTTGGATAAGAAGAAATTAAAAAAATTATTTGACGGACGGACCAAGCTCGGCCCGCTATTTTTCGTGGGCGGATATGGGCATGATTAAGAAGCCCATGGACAAGCCCGTCAAGCCCGCTAAACATATATAAAATTAAAAAATTATGCTTCATATAAACAAAAAGCTAATAAAGTAAAAATATACAACAAGAGTAAATGAAATAAAATTTGTATTAGTGATAAAGTAAGTAGTTATAATTTTTTTTATATCGTTACCTTTTTTGGAGACTTGTAACTTCAAAATAATCATGTTTAATTATAGAATTTGTATATGTTAAGTTGAATTTGCGATGTTTTAGTTAATTCGGAATATATGTTAAGTCTACTTTAGCCTTAATTTTATTTAAAAATTAGTTTAATATATTTTATATTCAAGCCCGCAAGCCCACGGACAAGCCCGCTAGCTTAAACTAGGCGGACATGGACAACTCTCGTAAGCCCGCTTAAGCGGGTTTAGACAAGGCATATTAGGCTCGCTGGACATTTTTTTAAAGATAAGCCCGGCCCATATCCGTCCAAGCCTGAAAACGATGACCTCTAGTCTTAAGTGACATGTAAATCGAGTATCCATTTACAAAATACAAGAAAACGTCGTAATTACAAGAGTATAAAAATTTTGGCCTACACACCCCTAGGCCTAGCCGGGCCGGTTTAGGGTCATCACACCCCAGCCTGCAACCTTCTAGCCGTGGCGTGGGAATAAGCTCGGCTCACTCCCCACCAACCCAACCCACCCTCAACCCGACCTTTCTTATAGTCCCTTTCTAGATAGAGAAGAAGGTTGAAATAAGTAATACGGTTACATTCTTTTTAATTTAATTAGGGGGCTGCGAAACATCGTCGACGTTTTATAAAGAATCGACGACGACGTTTTAAAACAAAACACACATTACCTTTTGACACTTTATCTCTCTATGTTTTTCTCTATTTCTCATCTTTTACTCTATCTCCCAAATTCACCCAAATATTGGAAAGACGGTTTGAAGTAAAAATTGAATATTAATAATTCAATACAACATTTTGTTAATCGTAAGCAATGACGAGCGACGATTCATCGATATTCTATATAATATCTTTAACGATTTTATAATTTTTCTTTTTTGTTACATTGCGATATTTTACGTTAGTATATTTTCGTTACGATGTTTATGATTTTGAATATTGTATGTATGACGATTTTTATGATGATTGATGATTTTTACGACGATTTGGAGAAAGATACGTCCATAGTTAATGTCGACATTGGGCGTCAACGGTAAATTTGGACGTTGATTATAGTAGTCAACGTTCAAAGTTAACGTTGACTCCCATAGTCAACGTTAACCTTGGACGTTGACTACTATCAACACCATGTCTGCACGTTTTAGCCTTGCTCTAACGTTGAACATCAACATTTTAGCCCTCCTCTAACGTTGACCATCAACGTTCCTTATCATCCCAAAGCAATCTGATAAAAGCCTAACATATTTCAATAGAAATAAGCCTACCATCCCAAGTGCTCTCAAATTTCCCAAACAAGCATGAGTACACCAATCTACTATTCATCATCAATACAATTTCGTATTCACCAATAAATGTTCGTATACAATTTTCACCTTCTTTCACAATTTCATCAAATAATAGGATGAATCAACACAAAATTACAACTTTAAGGAATTAAATTTTAAAAAAATGGTAGACCCAAATAATCCGGTGCGGTGGTGGTTTGGTGGTGTGGGTTCAGTGGTGGTCCGGTTGTGTGAATGCAGTGACGGTCCGTCGATGCTGTTGGTGTGGGATGAACGCAATTCGAAGTGGTCAATGAAGAACAAAGATCGAAGAGATAGCAGCGCTGAGCCGGTGACATAGGTGTAGTGGTGGTCCGGTGGTGCGAGTGGTGTGGTGCTGGAAGTGGTGGTAGCTGTGGTGCGAGTGGTCGTTGTTGTGTATGAAGGAAAGAGAAAGTACAAGGGAGGGAGAAAGAGAAAGCAAGGGTATATGTCGTCTTTTTTTAAAAAAACGTCGACGATAATATTTAGTATCCCGGTTTAATGGTTACATAAAGTGTACTCATAATAAACACCTATCCAATCTTTCTTTATTAAAGCAACAACCAAGAAACTTACTTGACATGCTCTCCTTAAAAGAAGGACTTTTAAAGGAACCACTACTTAGGTTTTGAATTAATTATTTACACCATACAACCAACTCAAATGAAATTATTTATATAATTATAGACTATCATACGGATTAAACCGAACTGTAAAAAAAGATAATGTAATCACAAATAAAATAAAAAACAATAGAATAAACTACTCGAAAAAATGATAAAAACTTGAGAAAAATTACTAATGGCATAAAATTATTTTCAAATGATGAATTTTGAGAATAAAAAAAGGATGAATTCGATAATAAAATATAGATTTAAAGCTCTTTACTTCTTTTAAAAAACGATTTGCATTAAAAAAAAATAAAGAGAAACAACACAGTTAGATCTAAAATTTCAATTAAATAAAATAGCTTTGTTTGATCAATAGAAATGTAAAATAAATGAGAATAAGGCCCTGTTCTTTTGAACTTAAACTCATCCCCTTTAAGTTCAGTTTAGCTCCAATAAGTTCATTTCAGCTCCTATAAGTTCAGTTCAGTTCAGTTCAGCTCCTATAAGTTCAGTTCAGTTCAGTTCAGCTCTTATAAGTTCAGTTCAAAAAAATTCAATTCTTACAAATTAAGGCCCTGTTCTTTTGGACTTAATTTTAATTCCTATAAGTTCAGTTCAGCTTCATTAAGTTTAGTTCAGTTCAGCTCTATTAAGTTCAGTTCAGTTCAGCTCTATTAAGTTCAATTCAGTTCAGTTCAACTCTATTATGTTCAGTTCAGTTCAGTTCAATTCAGTTCAGATGACTTTTATTTCAACATTATTATGATTATTATTCTTCTCATTGTTATTATTATGTTAATTCATTTAATATTTTTATTATTATTATATTTATATTTTTAAAAAAATATTTTATTACTATTATATCACCGTTATAATTATTCGTTATATTATTATATTTATTTTTAATATATTTATTTATTCTTATATTATTACGATTAATGAAAATATTAGTATTATTAATATTTATTAATATTATATTTTATATTTTACTGATATATTCATGATTATGAATATTATTAGAAAAATATTTATTATTATTATTATTACTAATCATAATAATAATAATAATAATAATTATTATTATTATTATAATGTTTAAATATATTATTATTAGGCCTATGATTATTATTAATTATATTTACTTTATTACTATTTATATTATTTATATTTTTTTAGTTACTATTGTTAATATATTTATTACTATACTATATTGTTTTTAATAATGTTATCATTTATATTAGTATTTTATTATTATAATATTTATTCTTATATTATTGTTTTATTTTTTTATACATCTGATTAGATTATTATTAAATAATATCATTATAATATTATTATTAATAATGATTTATATTATTATAATATTAATTATTATTATTATTATTATTATAAGTTATATATTATATTTTATATTATTGTTTGTATTATTATAATATTATATTATACTTATCATATTTATTTTTTAGTTACTTAATTCTATATATTTATTACTATAATTAATAATGTTATCATTCATATTAATATTATAATTTTTTTATTATATTACTATAATATTTTTTTTATATCTTATTTGATTATTATTATTATATTATATTAATATAATATTATTATTACTAATGATTAATAGTAATAATAATAATATTGTTATCTTTTTATTATTTCAGTTCAGTTCAGTTCAGTTCAGTTCAGTTCAGCTCCATTAAGTTCAGTTCAGTTCAGTTCAGACAAATTCAGTCCAAAAGAACAGAGCCTAAGTTCAGAAAAGTTATACGGAATAATATATTATTTATGAAAACCGATATAAAAACATTTGACATTAATTATTAGAATGACATTTGGTCAATTGAAAAAAAGGTGGGTACTAAAAAATATGCCCCGAATGTCACAAAAGTATCAAATGTCTATTATTATTTATACATTCACACTCCATAATTTTATAAGGATGCATACTCTTGGAATACCTATTATACAACATGACGTGAATATTCAAGGAACAGTAGATTTGGGCATGTTTGATGATAAGTGGAAAAAAGTCATGTTCAAGGTACGAAACAAGATAGTAAAAAACATTTGGCGAGGCAATGGATTCGTTGTTACGATAGATAGTGAAGATGACGAAGAAAGTGATGAGGAAGATGATGATATGAAAATAGATCGTTAGAAAACGATGTAATATGTGATTTTTTTATCGTAATGTAAACGTAGTAATCTATTTGAACAAACCAATGTACATAAATCGGAATTATGTTATTATCTTACCTTATGTTTTAGAGAATATTTTTTTTATGACAGCCATTTCCAAAAGATAAAGATACAGATAAAGATTATTTAAACGTAGTAATCTATTTGAACATACCAATGTATATAAATCGGAATTATGTGATTATCTTACCTTATGTAATAAAGTTCAGTTTAATAAATTTTAGATTCTATAAATTCTATTCAATTAAGTAAAATTAAGTTCAGAAAAGTTCAGCTCCTATAAGTTCAGTCCAATTCAGTTCAGCTCCTATAAGTTCAGTTCAGCTCTTATAAGTTCAGTTCAGTTCAGCTCTTATAAGTTCAGTTCAGTTCAGCTCCTATAAGTTCAGCTCAGCTCCTACACTGAAATAAAAATATGAAGGTTGCAAAATCCATAAATTGCAAGGTTCTGTCATTGTTTAATGTGGGTTTTCAATGTTATATTTGTGTTACGTATTTTGTAAATGTGAAAATATTGTGAAAGCTACGTTGTTATGTAGTAGACACTAGCTAGGCAGATGTAGAGCAATTATTACTTATTAATGCAACAACCATGTATCTAGATCAATCCTTAAAAGTAAGAATTTCAAGGGACCACTACTTCATTGGAATTAATTATTGTTTAGACAATATTGAATTACATCAATTAAATACATGGTTAACTTATACAACAATATACAAAAAAAAACTATATAACAAATAAATATATAATCAAGTGAAAAAAAAAATCAATCAATTATATAATAATATGAGTAATCAATAATATTTTTCATTAATTTTAATTAAATTTTACTTGCATAAATTTTATAATACAACCGTTAAAAATATAATGATTTGGAAAAATAAAAATAAAAATCAATGTTGGTGGCTGAAAATAAAATCAAAATGATAAACATCATACAATATAAAAAAAATTACGGTTGTACAAAAAAAACCGACACTTAAATAACATAAATGCATATTTCTTTTAAAAAGAATGTTATGGTAATGAATATCATAAAAATTATTCAAAAATTCTAAAAATAGAAAAAAAAAAAGTCTAAACATATATCTAGATTTTTACATAAAAATATAATTTAGCTCATGGAGACTGAGGAAAAGAAACATAGTACAAGTAAATATTAAATATAAGTTATAAATCAAATGCATTTATGAAACTCTATAAAATTAATTACATAAACTCGGTTTAAAAATGATATAAAAGATTAAAAAAAAAAAACCCATAATATAATCAAAGTTGGATGAGGTACTTATCACGTAATAGTGTAATACATACAAATTGTTCCAATAAGGATGATTTTCATTCGGAAAATCATTTAATTTGATAACTAATGAAATTAAAATATGTAGGTTAACTGAGTTTCTCAAATAAAGGGGTTGAATTAAAAGAAGAGAGAAGATACTGCGGGTGAGGCGGCGTGAGAATGGGATAAGCCAAGGTTTGGAATTTAATTTACACTACATTAATGGGAAAGTTGCTTAGGTCATTTGTGCTTAACTTAATTGTACTAGCCTTATTACCACGATCACAACTACGCTCTCGCTTATGAATGATATATAGTACGTTGTACGTATACCGTATTGCTACGTTTTAATTTAATCGTTTTTGTAATTTGAGAAGCGAGAAGAAAATAAAAATATAAGAATTTGAATATTCAATATTTGATTGATCGTCTTAAATATGCACGGGTCATAAATAGAAATTTTCATTCAGACATGTTTAACAATCTGTACTAAATGAAAAATAGGTCAAAATATTCATTTTAAACATGCACGAGTTTGACAACATGACAAATGGGTTTAACAATTTGCATGGGCATGAGCTTATCGATCAAACCCGTGCTATTTCACAATTTTGTGTTAATTTTCATTTAAATAAATTTTGTTTCATCTTAAATAAGTCGGCCATTTGAAAGTCCCCCACTCATAAAAGAAAGAATGAACTCTAATTTAGCTAACAAGAAAACATATTGTACTATAACCACTCGACCAATCGACCTTGCATAACGTATCATTTATGCTAATTGGAAATGAAATTTATAATTCAAATATAAAGTCTAAAATATTACCTTTATATAACTCGAATTTTCATTTGCAACTCAAAATTGGTGAACAAAAAGGAGGGCGATTTCCACTTTATTTTGAAAAAATATTTTATAGATAATTATTTTAAGAAAAGATAATTAAGCAATAAAAAACTTAATCATGAAAATTTACATTTTTCGATAAAAAAAAGTTGAAAAAGCATACCCGTGTAATTTGCACGGATTTAAAACTAGTTAGTTATAGAAATGACATACGTCTTGGTGACTGTTAAAATGAGAACGAAAATTCCACGTAGATGGTCTAGTGGTGTTATTATATTACACTAATTCTTGATTAAGACATACACTTTTCGTATTAATCTTAAATTAGGTTAGACACTACAACATGATGGTATTAATGACAAAAAAAATTGTATTTTTTATGAAACAAGTGCGGTAATTTGGTATATGTTTGACACATCGAATAGCAGTGGCGGACCTAGGACCTTAAGTATGGGAGTGAACAACTAGGCGAAAAAAAAACTCGGACAATGTAGTAAACTGATTATGATTAAACTCCATAATCGTCATAACTCATAACGTAGTATGTAAACATCATGCCAAAAGAATTACAAATTGTTTAAAGTATCAGACGAGCGAAAAAAAAAATCAACGTTTTTTGAATTATTGATGATTTTTATTAATATTAACGAAAAAGGCGTATTTCTCTCTATCTTGATTGTGAGCACTACTAAATGAGATTCTTTTATGTGTTGTTTTAGTGGATTAAAAAAAACTCTAAACTTTTTGTATTTTTCTTTTAATTTAATCAAAAATAATACTCCGTATATATACATAATTGTGCTTTGAAATTTGTAAATTAGAGTTTCAAGGTTGCGCAAGTTACACAAAAAAATTACGCGAAAAAAGAAGAAAAGAAAGATATTACTCCCTCCGTTTTTTTATATATGACGTTTTGCTTTTTCGAGATAAGCCTTTGACTTTAATATTTCGAAAAATATATTTGTTCCAAAATCATAAAGATGATACCATTAAATTCCTTACGAAAAACTCTTTCATATGAACATACATATGATAATATTTAAAGCGATTAAAAGGAAAGGGAAAAAAAGGAAAGTTATAGAGGATTTTAAGGTGATTAAAAGGAAAGGGAAAAAAGGAAAGTTATAGAGGACAAAAATGGGGTCTACGAGGCTTGAACCCGCGACTGCATGTATTATAGATGCTACCTCTAACCGCTGCGCTACACATGATGTACTGCTTCTTAGTGCACGAAATTTGTATAAATCACTAATTTTAGCTTTTTTTGAAAAATAAAAAAAATCGACCAACCAAGGGTGCGCACGTGGGGTGCTGTGCGCACCCCTGGGTCCGCCACTGTCGAATAGTGTCCATCTTAAATGAGAATTTAAGATTATATAGTACCACAAATTTATTTATAACAGATTCAGTGGTCTTAAATAATAAAACACGGTGAGTAGATGAATGACACAAAAAACACAAAATGCCTAGAATATGACATAAGTCTAGTTATCCCATCCAATTATATGGGATAATATTTGACCTTTTTTGTAATTAAAACGAAGATGACTGTCTTAACTGATGTAATCGGTTTTAAAAGAATTGGTATCTAAAATGAAATACTAATAATGATGTAATACCATATGATATATTTAATAATTTGATAATATGTTTGGACCACATATTTAACTATGTTGAGTTTTCCTGAACGTAAATATTTTAGTCATATAGTTATAAAAAAGAAATTTGTCATGTTTCATATTAATGAGTAGTTAGTTGGAATTATTGCGACTAATCTTATCTCACAACTCCGTGTAATTTATTGAACTAAAGGAGATAAAACGAAGTATTAGATAGAAGTCTAGAACTAATCCATTCCTACTAAAATTTATATTTATTAACTAAACGCGTCTTATATA